>PVIJ01004442.1:0-117672 GCA_004024925.1 Scalopus aquaticus
TTTTCATGTATCTGTTGGCCATTTGCTTTTCTTCTCTGGAGAAGTGCCTTTTGAGCTCTTCTGCCCATTTTTTGATTGGGTTATTGGCTTTGTTTTTGTTGAGTTGTGTGAGTTCCTTGTAAATTTTTGTTATCAGTCCTTTATCAGATGTATTGTGTGCAAAGATCTTTTCCCAGTTGGTAGGGTGTCTGTTAGTTTTAGTTAATGTCTCTTTTGCTGTACAGAAGCTTTTTATTTTGATATAATCCCATCTGTTTATATTGTCTTTCACTTCCTTTGCTTTGAGGGATGTGTCTTTCAAGATTTTGCTGAGATGTATGTCATGTAGAGTTTTGCCTATATTTTCTTCTATACATTTTATGGTTTCTGGTCTTACATTAATTCTGCTTGATTCCTCCTCTTTCCGGCGGAATAACGAAGCAAAAGAAGTAGAGAATAGTCTACCCAAACATTCCGTCTGCATTGAGATGACCGGTTCAACAACTTGCTGCAGGGTGATGCGAAACAAGCATGGAATGCTTTTCACTTAGTGTCTACAAACTTTCTTGGGAATGTGAGGGCAGAAAACTACAAAAAACTAGTAGAAGACATGCTGATGTAGTATCAGAAACTTGGCTGCAATACGTCTCTGAAGATCCACTTCCTTCATTTCCTTCTGGATTTCTTCCCTGAAAACTGTGGCATGGTTAGTAATAAACATGGCGAACATTTTCATCACAATATCGCATCAGTGAAAGAAAGATACCAGGGAAAATGGTCCACTTCAATGCTGGCTGACTACTACTGGACACTCCCCAGAGATGCTCCTGAATAGCTGTATAAAAGACATGTGAAGAAATCTAAGAAGTAGTCTATGAGTTGATTTTTTACAGGTATTAACCATAGTTCTATTACGATTGGCATGCATTTCGTGATGGAAGCATCCATTTATTGCAGATTACAAAAAAACTAGAGCCAAAATTAGAATTTGTCATATTCGTGTTGAGCACACACAAATTGATAGGAAATGACTAATTTTATTTCAGTTATATGACTTTCGTAATAATTTGTTGACCAGTGTAATTAAGGATAATAAATCAGCTTTGGTTTCATCAATTTTCTCTACTCGTTTTCTGTTTGCTATATCAATTTCCACTCTGATATTTAGTATTTCCTTTCCTCTGTCTACATTGGATTTTATTTGCTCTTCTATCCCTAGTTCTTCTTTTTCCGCACCATTATTATTTTTACCCCTCGAACCCTTTCTCCCTCTCCCATAACTTCAAAACCCTTCTTGTATTAATGCTCCCTAATGTGTTATGTTTTGTTAAATCATCTACCATGTAAATGTACAATATTTGTCTTTATCATTATGACTTGTTTTATACATAATTCCCTAATGCTATAAATGACATTTTATCTTTCCTATGTCTGAATAGTCTTCCATTAAATGGATATTCTACATTTCCTCAATACAATTCTCTATCAGTGGACTCTTAGGTTGTTTCCATGTCTCAGTTATTGTAAATAGCATGCAATAAACATTGTAGAGCATATAATTTTTTGAGTTGATGGCTTCATCTTTGGGCAGATTCCCAAGATTGATATTGCTGGGTCATACGGTATTTCCATTTTTAGTTTTCCAAGATAAATCCAAATCACTTTTCAAAGTGATAGTACCAGTTTGCATTCCAACAGTGTAATAAGGTTCCTCTTTCTCTGCATATTCACCAACACCTGTTGTTGGGAGTCTTTTTAATATGGGTCATTCTCACATGTGTGAGAGATGATATCTCATTATAATTTTGAACTGCATCTCCCTTATTAAAATGGCATAGAAAAATTCAGAAGGAGTCAGATATACTCGTTACCTTGATTGTGATGATGATTTCACCCTTAAAATAGGTACAGTTGGGGGGCCTCCCTGGTGGCGCACGGTGTTGAGTCTCAGCATTATGAAGCTTTTGGCAGCCACTGCAACACGAGTTTGATCTCTGGCCAGGGAGGTTCCCACATGGCACAGTAGACCTCTCCTGTTTTGCCTGCTGCTCCCCTCAGCAGTGTATTTCAGTCAGTCCACCTGTTCTGCTCCCCACTCTGTCTCTGGTGAATCCTCTCACCCCCGCACCTAACACACACGTCTGGCCTGCACCCAGCTCTTGTACGCATAAAATAAAAATAAGTCCTTAAAAAAAATAGGTACAGCTAATGGAATATCACCTATAAAGCTATAAGGCATAAGTAATGAATAAAATAAGTTTAAATGAAATTAAGCAGTGCTCTAATGTTAGCTTTAAAAGTGAACCCAGAACTTTGGAATACTATTTTTAAAGAAAAAATAAACAGACTTGAGGGCTTTCTAGGAGGCTAATTCTATATTAAATGTTTTCATATCATATTATCATATTCTCCACAACTATCCCATTTGCCTAAACAAGAAATCAGGCACATCTGGAGAACCATAGCCTGCATAGGCCATGGCCAATCAAACTATAAGGTTAGCCTCACAGATAAAAAAGGAAAATTCTGGAAACAAAATGAGTCTGACAGGACAGCTCCAGAAGTAATCAATGGTGACAGGCTGTCCATGGAGAACAAGCCTTGAATGTCAGAAGGACCTTGCCAGGCAGCAGACAGCAACCCTGGCATCCAACACATTTTCTAGTGGCCTCAGAGGGGACTTTGTCCTGACAGGGTCTGGCTCCTAGATCCCTAGAGAGACCTCTTCGGGGCTTTCAAACCAAAGCAAACACAGAGCCAGATGTGAGATCAAGGCAGCACCTCAGACATGAGACATTGGTCTGAAATCCAGAAATCTTGTTTCCAACATTAGAGCAATCGTCAGAAATTTACCAGAGGTAATGTCTACTTGACAGGTGGCCTCAGAATTCAGAGGGGTCTTCAAATTATCCATGAATACAAAGTGTTTGAACTTTTAAGTCAGGGCAAATTAAGTCCACATAATAGTCTCTTCTGAACAGGCTCAAATGATACTGAATCAGGGTGGGAAGAGGCAGTATTTATGAACATTACACATTCAGTGATTTGAAAAACAAGACACAAAGAAGGGTATAGATGAGCAATTGATTTACCTGCATTTTTTCTATATGTTATTTTCAGTAAACTACTGAATGGTGACAGGATATGCAACCCCAAAATAGGCCACTTTGATATAGGATTATTTTGAGCTAAATGTACTTAAAAACCAGCCAGGGCAGGAGGAGTGCTCTTACCTGCCCCTTTTTCCTTCTGGAAGTAAGAATAACAGCTCCAAATGGGAGATGACCACCTGTGCTAAGAGGAGAGTCACGTTCTTATCATGGGAGGTTGAACTGGAGATAACTAAGTACAAACAGTTCTTGTTAAACTAATTCTTAACGTGTATATTAAGCCTCACCATGTATTTTTTAAAAAGATTTATTTATTTATGCATACAAGCTGGGGTATAAGCCAGAGGCGTGGGGCAGCGAGAGGGTTCACCAGAGACAGAGTGGAGAGCAGCACAGGCAGATGGACGGAAATACACTGCTGAAGGGAGCAGCGGGCGAGGCAGGAGAGGTCTGCTGCACCATGTGGGAATCTCTCTGGCTGGGTGTCAAATTCGCATCATAGCTGCCGACAGATCCACAGCAGAGTGCTTAACCACTGCGCCACCAGGGAGGACCTCACCATATATTTTAATGACTTCCTCACCATCACCTCTCTTCATTCAACCTATTATAAAAGTGCTTAGGCTTTGCTGCTTCTTTGGGTCTTCATACCCTTTTGGCAGTTCCAGTGTTATGTAATGATGATATTAAATAAACAGGTATGCTTTTCTCCCATTGATCTGTCTTATGCCAATTTAATTCTCAAGCACAGATGAAAACACTCTGAGAGTAGAGGTAAAACTTTGTCTCATTTACTATATTAATATATTTCCACATCCATAATGCTATCTCTTAAGTATAGATGCTGATGTCTTTGATAAACTAGCAAAAATTATTGAGAACTTACTAAGAAATGCAGTTCTGTAGTCGGCTTTGTGAAACAAAATATAGCTTATTAGCCACACAATGACTGAACTCTGAGACCATACGTTGTCAGTGGGTGACAATGAGCAAAATTGCTGCTTTCTAGATGGGCGGTCATAGCAATTAACTGGCAGGTGAAACTGTGATTTGGAGGCATTCTGGAGACCTTCCAGGAAGAGGTGAGACTTAAGCAAGGCAATGAAGGCTAGACAAGATTCCATAAGGAAAAGAGCAGAGTCTTTACCATAAGTACAAATGGGAAATGAGTGCCGATTATTTCAGAAGTTAAGATATAGAACTCTGATGAGGGCTCAATAAGTGGTATTTTGATATCTGAGTAGCTAATAACATTATCCAGTGGTTTGGAATCTGGGTCTTTCCCATTCTGTCTCAGTCAGTCTTTCCCATTCTGTCTCAGATCTTTGAATTACAAATCAGAACCACTATATTATATTTATACACAGAGAGACCACTGATTTTCTAACCTTGATTCTTGTTTACTATATTATAGTCATAGATTTTCTGAGTATATACTAAGGGCTAAAAAATATCACGACCTGTAAGTTGGAAAAAAAACTTACACATATTTTAGGAAATGTCTTAGCTGAATTGCTGTTATATAGTAAAACATCTCTATCACCAAATGTGAACATTTTATGTTATATCAAACATGGTGGCATGAAACTTGAAATGACAAAAAATCATGAATTATTTTATTATTATTGTTGTTGTTGTTGTTGTCACCTTTTATTGAGAAAGCATTGATTTATAACATTAGCTATGTTTTAGGTATACTACATTATACTGATAGTTCAACATCTGTATATGCTACATTATGATCACCACCAAAAGTCTAGTTTCCAAATTCTTGAAAATATATCAGCACTTTAAAATTCTTTCTAATAAGAGAAAAAGAAAAAAACAGAAAATTAGCAAATTATAATCAGGGTGTTAGAGAAAGGTTATGAAGATTTGACATCAATTCCTCTTACACCTTTCTATCTAGTAGTTATCCTAAACCATTCTTCAAAATGTATCTCTCTGCTTCACAAAGAAGAAAAAAATCCCCTGGGTAGCATGCTAGGGCCTTAGTAGATATTTTGCCAGAAATTTTCTAAATCGATTTGTCAGTAGTGAAGAGTTTTATGCAGAGTTTGGGGGAGACCCCCTTCATTTTAAAGGGGTGACAGAAGAACGAAGGTAGCGATCCCACTGGATTCAGCAATTCAAACACACGCTTGATCAACACAGAGAAGAAAAACTGTCCTATGCAACCCATGAGTACCATTGAAAAGGGAATGTTGAGCTCCTTTATTAAAAAATAAAAACTAAGCAGCCAAGTATGGGCTGCATTAAATATGAATAACAATAGACCCAATAGATAAATGACAACTCTGTGTGATTTATTGCTTTACCACCTTTCACTTTTTCTCTATGTTAGAACAAAAGCTGATAGAAGGAAATGAAATGCTGATGATCATTACAGGGACATGAAGTAATACCCGTATTCATTTTGTATTTGTATCTGAGCATGACCTGTGGTTTCTGAATCTTCCTTAGTGTCTTTGAGTCTTCTAGGAATTGTAACTTCAGAGAAAGTGCAATGCCAAATTGGTGATATTTGGAGAAGACAAGTTAATTATACTAATCATATCTGTTTAATGTTAGTTGGGGTGACCTCAGATAACAGGAGAACATTTTAAAGATGTGGAGATTTGGCTAGGAAAAAGAAAAATTGCCCTTAAATACTGAATCCTATATAGTTTTGCTCATCAAAAAGTATATGAAAAGGAGCAATCATATTGAAGAAACCCAAAGCAAATTTTTCAAGAAATGTTTTCTTACCCGGGAAATCAATCTCCAGTGTTATAGTAAGAGGATAGATATGTAACTGTTGAATAACCTTGCTTTTGTCTCTAGGTTGCTATTCACTATCTTCTATAAGGTACTAGTAATACTTTACTTTTCTATTTTGAGAGTGATTTCATTTTCACTGCTCCTTTCCAGCAGCTTTGGGAAGGAATAATGAAAGTCATTCCCAACAGAGGAATAGGATTTGCTGAAGGTCAAGGCTAATGTGTGGGGATAAAGGGCAATAGAACCCATGTCTTTTAACGACTTATTTGATATTCTTTCTTTCCAGAGAGACCTTCAGGTCAGATAGGCATGATCATTAGCATAGAGCACATATGATTCAGAGTACCAGAGGAACAGTGAAGAGCAAACTGAGTCAGTGAACAATATCCTGAATAGACTCCACCCCCATCTCCATGTTTATGGGGTGCAGAGGACTACAGCAAACCATGAATGACAGCAGGGGAGGGAGGAGGGCTGTCTGGGAACCAGAGACAGAGTTAATCGGTCATGCTGGGATTGAAACTGGCACGTGCATGTGCTCCTGATCTAAATTTTCCAACTTCAACTTGCATTCTGGAGTCTCAGTTCAGACAGTATTGCTGATAGGACATGTGGGCCAATTAATATCTCTCTCTCTCAATTCTCCCTCTTCTCACTCCCCTTGTAAATAAACTCTGTTTAGTTTCTCTTTGTTTGTCTGCTTTTGGGCCTTACTCTGAATTCTTAAACACAGGGTTGAGCACCTCAACCCTGATCACCCCATTTCCTCCTGGAAACAGAAGCAGTGTAGGTATCTCCAAGTGCATTTAATTACAAAAGTGAAATATAATGTGCCTTAGAGACTCTTTTAGGTTGCTTTAGACCCTGATACAGAATTTGAGTGCCCATCGCTTATTGACAGGAAGTCATAGCAACTGCCATCACTAGACTGGGGAATAAAGACCAGGAACGGAAGTAACAAGCAAGTGTCCCTACTGAGTAGATTAGTTTTACAGGCAGTTGTGCTCAGTTCTAGTTAGCTCTAGAAGACACTGTCGAATATACCTCAGATTATCCACCTTTGGGCAAAGACATTGGGAGACTTATGCTAAGTCCCAGCTATGGAGGCTGCCCCAAGGGCTTTAACACCCAGACACTTCCCCTAGTGAGCCAAGAGGTCGCCTTGGGTCTGAGGCTGTAGCTACTTGAATAGGATGACGAAGTGCAGTGTGGGCAGCCCCCGAATTCATGGAGAGCACCTGTCACAGATACCATGGAAGGAGCTGGAAGAATCTGGAGTCAATCAGGTAGACTAAAAACTTCTGCAAAAAAAAAGTTATCTTCAAAAAATACTATAAATAACAATGTTAATTGATGTCGTTTATGAGCCACCCAGTCTATGGTATTCTGTTATAGCAGCCCAAAGATGGACATTTATGGGGTGGGGGGGTGCGGGGTGGAATTATCAGGCAGGGCATTAGCGTAAATCAAGTTTTAGAGTTTGGCTAAAGGATAGGGACAAATTCACTTGTTGAAATTTATACTGGGACAAAGAATAGGTCTGTTATGAAGACTTCCCAGAATGTCACAGGAAGAAATGTGAACTTATTCTTGTAGTATATACAGTGCCAGTAAACACTTCTTTTCTGGAGTGAGAATTTTAGAAAAAATGTCTGAGCATTTCCTGATACTATGACTGGTTACTAGGGAAATGGAGGCATTGTTATAGAAGAAGAATCTCCATAAAAAAGGGAGTTTCCACTTAGGGAGATTTCTCTCTGCAGCAGCATGAATAGTGAAAAATGCTCTTTTATTTACAATGGACTTAATACTTGCCCCCTATTGTTCAGATAAAAACTAATGAACATGACATTACTTTCTTTTTTAGCTATGATGGCAGCAAACAGGTGCAGAGTTTAGGTAGTTTTTTAAAATGATACAAAATAACAACTTTAAACATTATTATAAAATTACAGATATGAAAAAATATAAATTAGGAGAAGTAACATTGAAATTTCAACTTATTTGGAAGACTGGATGGAATAAATGTTCAGTTGATGAGAGAGTCTTGCTGGAAAAATGTAGGAATTTAACTGTTTTAAAAAATAGTCATCTCTGAATCCAAAATAATACTGGTGGAGAAATTTAGTATTTAGAATGGTAATAATAAATATTATGATATAGTTTCTATAGCATAATGTAAACATGACTAGGAACAGACAATATAGAATTCATAGTGATGAATAATAAAACCTGATTGTGGAGGCAATAAAAAAAATGCTACCTTGAGACACAAATGTAAGTGTGCAATAGCACAATCAAGTTTACTTACTCTCCTCAGTAGATTATTTTTTTGTAAAAAAAATGGATCACTTCACTATTAATTAGGAACTGGGATATTTGGAGTTCCTTAGATTATTTGGCATGAAAAAATGGTAATTACTTTATGAATTAAAGCAAAACCTTACAGATAGCTTTAACCGACTACTAATAAATTCTGCCATATAAATAAATCATGATATGTTCATCTGGAACTAAAGAATTGAAAGGATTTTAATATCTCAGCTTCTAAACAGTTGCAGCTGTCTTGTAGCAGATTATTTCCAGTTCTGTTTGATTTGTCCAGATTTAAGTCCCGAAATGTAAACTCTATGAATGACTGACTCACTCTGTGCTACTATAAACAATTCAGGTGCCAATGAGGTTATAAATATAATTTTCAAATCTTTTATCAATGAACCAAGGGCATAACAAAACTGCACACTTGAGAGAGTTGACTACAGCATTTATTTTTCCATTAAATTATTACACTGTCCTTTAAGTGTTCTGAGTGCTTATTCCTCTGGCACGTTTGGCAGCAAACGTTCCTGGTAGTAATGTAAAAATCAACTTAATTATGTACATCTCGTTATCCAACTAATAAATATTGGGCTTTATGTAAAAATAAAATAAATATTTTTAAAAGCTGATAGAATTCATATGAGCCTCAAGTGGTTGTGATTAGTGAAAGAGATAGTGAGCCTCTTTCAGGTACATAGATCTGTACTGGAAAAAAAAGTAATAATAACTGAAAAAAGCTTCTGAGAACAAAGTGCTAAAATTAGAAAATCAAAATGAAGAACCTGGAGTCAAAACTCTAGTTCAGACTAGTCACTTTATATCCCAATTGCTGTGGTTTCTTCTAACCCATCCTTCCAGAGTTTTAAACTCTGTCTCTCCATTACTAGATATTTCGTTGTTTCATTTGTAAATCATGAATGCTTATATTAGAAAAAAAGAACGACTTAAAATCAAAGGGTTAAACACTAACTTTAAGGAAAATAACAACAAATAGAACTCCAAAAGTGGAACACTGAACAAAAAAAAAGTAAAAGAAGTAATTATAAAGCAGAAAATAAACAGACTACAGAGATCACCAAAACCAAAAGTTGGTTCCTTTCAGACACTACTGACATGTCCTTAGTGAAATTTGTGAAGAAAGAAACAAAGATGGCACAACATTATCAATAATGAATAAAAAGACATCACTACTGAGCATATGGAAATGCATTTAAATAAATTATGCTAGAATAGTTAAGTGTCACCTGGAGAAAAAGTAACAGTTATATCTCAAAATGTACAGCAGATTAAAATCCTAATGGATAAAAGTTTCATTATAAAAAATGAAACCATGAAAATTATTTATAAAAATGGCAGTGCTTCTGTGCATTCAAAGTGAGTCTTTTCTAATTATTATGTAAAATTCATACTCCGTGAAATAAGCCAGAAAGAAAGAGAAAAATATTGAATGGTTACACTTATAACAGGACTATAAGGAAACCAAATAGGAAAGAGACACTCAACAGGTGGGGGGGGTGGGGAGGGGAGGATAAGGGCACAAAATGGAGTAGAAAAGGACACAAGGGACCACGGAGATGGATCACGGGTGAATTGGTGGTGGGTTACCCAAGGGGAATACAAAATGTAAAAAACATAAATAACAATAAAAATATATAAAAAATACTAATCATTTTGTAAAATTCAGTAGACAGAAATAAAAGGTAATACACTTGATTACATTTAAAAACGTACGGTAAAAAATTTTTATATCCAAAGGTAAAGCAAGTGAACAACTGGGAGATTGTTTGATTTCAGTTTTCAGGGAAAAGATGGTCAACTCTCTAATAAATTAAAAGTTCCTTAAAACAAGGTGAAACAAATGGTAAGAAAGGAAACAATGAGCCTAAAGAAAACTGGGGAAAGAAATGAGTTCCTGGATAGGGAGAGACAACTAGCCTTTAACTATAGAAAAAGTGTCATTCTCCACTGATAACATGAGAATTGGAAATTCAAGATTCTCTGAAACACTTTTTTTCACAATCAGACTGGCAAAATTCCAAGTGTTATATAATCCCCAATGGTGAGGCTTCAGGGAAAAGAGGCAACTCCATCTGCAAATATGTTCAACCACTGTAGTAGGTATTGACAATACTATCAAAATTAGAAATGTACAGTTCCCTTTGAACCAACAATTAATGTCTCATGATTTGTCCTACAGTTTAAAATACCTTCTATGTGATATATGAATAAGGTATTCATTGTGGTCTTATTTCTAGCAGCAAAACATTGCAAATAATCTCAGTGTAGACTTATAAAGTCTAATAGACTTTATAATAGACTTATAAAGTAAATTATGATGAATCTAGGTGCCAGTGAAGCTATAGATAGAAATTTTGACAGAACAAAATAAGAGAATTATGTGGAAAAATCTCTAAGGTATATATTTTTATGTGAATAAAATAAACTGTAAGGCACTATGTACTTTGTGAAAATATTTTTTTAAGTCTAAATTAGCATTATGTACTTATATCTGCTTGAATGGGCAATAAAAATCCTGGAAAGATAAAAAAGGCAGAAGTCTTGAGGGGGCTGAGAACCAGCTGACTTGAGCATAAAGTGACCCCAGGACTATTGTAGTGCATCTTTAAGCATAAATGTAAAAGTCATAGTAGATATACAATGTTTATCACCAAATAAAGACAGAAGTGATAAAATCATCTTAAAAGATTAATGATTTAAAAAAATTTTTGAGGGGGGTGACCATAATTGTTTGCACACAGTTCTCTTCCTGATAACCTCATACTCTTTCAATTATCTTGGGTTATTTTTTTAAGTGTTTTCATTATACTTTTGTGTTCTTTTAAAATATATATTTTTATTGCTATTTATATCTTCTACATTTTGTATTCTCCTTGGGTAGCCCACCACCAATTCACCCGTGATCCATCTCCATGGTCCCTTGTGTCCTTTTCTACTCCATTTTGTGCCCTTATCCTCCCCCTCTACCCCCACTGAGTGTCTGGGTTATTGATTAAAAAGTTGCCTTTGATTTCAAGTCTAACATTTGGAGTTAAACATATACTTTCCTGCAAATTGTATAATCCCCCATGCAGTACTGCTACTCAAAGTTCTCTGCAGACTTTTACAAAGAAGACTTGCTAAAGAACAAAAATTGTTTCCAGCATTAAAATTTAAATACATGGAGTCTGGAGCAATTGTCAGCTTTCTTCATTTTCTGCTTAAACAAGCAATCTAATAAATCTATTGCACATGCACTTGGGCCCCCATTTGAGTCCTGTCATTCTACAACGTTGCCAAACAAAGTGTTATTGCAAGTCAGTGGCTGGTATCACCTGGGTGATTGTAAAAATCAAGAACCGAGAGTCCCATTAAAGACCTAGAGATCAGAATCTTCTATTTTAGCAAGATTCCAGGCCATTTGCTATACGTATTAATGTTTGAGAACTACTGTTACAGGAAAATCGTGACAACAACAAGGTCAGTGACTCTGTGACAGAACCACTAGCAAAGGAGAGGTAAAATAATTCCCAAATGACTTACTTCCCATTGTCATTCCATAACTTTGTTGAATTATACCATTTTTATCCATCTTCTTGACTTCAAATTACATTTTCTCCTTCATGACTGCAGTTCAAAAAAAAATTTACTAAGTAATATGTCTATAATATTGCACATAGATGCAGTTCAATGAAAACTCAATGGAAAATTTACAGCATTACAGATGAAATTGATGTAAGTAACAATAGTCTATGTGGAGCCTTTATGCTTTAGTGTATCAAAATAAATTAGTTGATTATAGGAAGTTAATAATTAATTTGAAATGTTTATGGTAAGATACTGACCCAATGTATTGTTTCCTTCCTGGATTTTACTGTTTATATAATTTAGAAGCTGTTTTTTTTTTTTTAAAAAAAGGTAGCATTTCAAGCCCTTTTAAGTGAATCTATTCTATTAATTTATAGTCAAGAGGAGTACATTTAAAATAAATACCATTTGCATTGCATTAACATTATACTAAAAGAGACAAAATGTTTGTACTTATTAATATAATGGAGCTTATTATACTCTGAGATTCTGAATTAATTTTTGTATAGGCAAAATATTTCATTTTTTAAAAATATGGCCATTTGGATACTTAACACTTTACTTAATTGCTGGCATTGTAGTTTTGTTTTCATTAACTATACTTCTTTTCTTTGTGTTTTTAATAACAGTCATTTTTTGGTCTCTATTTATGCCTTAAGAATAGTCCTGTAGCTCTTAGTAGTATGTAATGTCTAAATATATCTTGATGCCTCAGAATTAATGATGTACTTAGGTTCTAAATACCATAGGCATGCCTCAATGTGGGCAGAGACTGGCCTGCTACGGGGTGTGGTATGGCCACAAATCCTCCTGGAAACAAGAAGGGATATAAATAAGCATATGAATAAATACATGCGGTGTAATGAAAGAAGCCATGGGCAGGCTTCTTTCTCTAAAATTATAAACCTGACTATCCGACATTCCATGTCTGTAGCACCATTCCTGAAAGATCTTATCTTCACCACTGCAAATGCTGAGAGGAAGGCACCTTTTAAATTCTTCCGTGGATCTTCTTTAGATTTCAGGGAGTATGAGAAGAAGGCCTCACCTGTCAAGGATGAGGACACTGAGCAGGGAGCCAGGCATATGCCAAAGACAAAGTCTGATTAGTTACTAAATTTTCTAACTCAAGAATATTTAAAGTAAAAGACAATTGAGAGCATTTAATCAACATAGAAACTTGTCTTTTGAAATTCGCATTTATACTGTGAAACATTGTACAGATTAGTTGACTCTATCACATTAAAGAACCGTAAGAATAATTTGATAATGAATTTGGAAAAATGAGGTCTTTACTGGCATACAGGCCCTATTCTAGACTGGAATACTGGTTACCCACCCTACTCTGCTGTATCTGTTTTATTTTGGGTGACTTGCCTTCATCTCTCTGGGTACAAGTCTGCTTGTCTCTAAAATAAATTGTACTGTGTGATCCCTAAAGTCCTCTTACTGTCTGAATTATGAAAGGATAACAAAAGAACAAGAAAAGAAGTAATCTAAATTTTCCCTTCAACTAGTTTTAAAATTACCACCTTAGGCTTGCAGATCTGGAGTTATTTTATATGAGTCAGTGAATTAAAAAATAAAATACAAAATAATATATTGGGGGAAAGAATAAAATAATTTAAGCAAAGCAATGAAGTCATTATTTAATGTTGAAGTTCCAGGCTTTGTAGGTTTTGAGTAGAATTTAAAGCCGGATGAGTATAACATTTCTTACTGCATATTAACCCATTGTTTAAAACAAATAACTTCCTGTCAAAGGGCTGCAATAATTTCTGACATCTTTCAGACACTGTATTAATTACATTAACTGCACATGAATTTCATTCTTAAAAGTAGGAAATGAAGTAATTGTTAAGTTCTTGCCTGAAGACTTGAGAAACTCCTACACAAAATAACGAATGCACATGTGAATAATAATTGTCAAAAGAAATAAAATAAATCTACCTATTTTTTCTGGGCCAAGTGGCAATAATGAGTGAGTAGAGTTACACCCAGAGGAAATAAGTAGAAATATGATTAAAATTGTTTATATCTGCAGATTTTAGAGGAAATTTTATTTTTCATATTATTTTCTCTGAACAAAACATATTTCTTCAAATATCTCTAGTATCAATATTCTGTCATTTAATATCTAAGAATCAAATATGATAATGATTTTTGGTTATGTATAACATGATTATGAGATAAAAGTAAGAAAATTTTGCAAGTGAAAAAATAAAGAGTGGCATTTGTATGTATGGCCACACTGCCTAAGATATGCTCTCTGTCAGTGTTAGAATTCTCTTTATCTATTCAACTAATCAGTAGTCACTAAACATCAAGTCACTGAAGCCATAAGTAATAAGATAATATAAGACTCTAAGTGAACGTATGAGTCCACTATTTTAGGATTTGGTAAAATTAAGAATCTTCCTTGTCAATTGACATACAGTTTCTTTGAGCAAGACATTTCAGGATACCAAGAGACAATGTCTCACTTCAATCAATGGTTAAATGGTGCCTGCGTAAGGCAGTTTTAACAAAGTTTAGATATTAGTCTCACTGCTTTCTGTCCTGAGGTCAAGATATCTGCCCTTTGCCACACCCACAAAACTGGCATATCCACATAGTCAAAATGCTGGGCACCAGCACAGATTTCTGGAGAGGACCAACCAGCTGACAATTCTTAAAAGGTGTGTGTTAGGAAAGAGACATCTGATCCCATTTAATTCTGCAAATCACATTGATCTGTCTTAGGGGCCATGCACTCCTGAATTCCCTTATTTAATTCCAAGCAAGTAAAAAGATGACATCCAGTGAAAACTCTCTTAACTTAATGAGGCACCAAGAGACTTTATTTTTCCCTGTTCTCTAATAAAAACACAGAATTAAAGCTTGTACAACCTCCTAACAAAGAGATTCTACAGATTTCTTTCTTTTTATAGAAATCCTATGGGAAAGAAGTACATAGATCTTGGAATAATTTACAGAAGAGTAATAGACAATGCTCAAACCCTATTAATTCTGATTTCTCATTTTAAAAAAGAACATTATAGCCTGATGAATGCCAGGTTTGTTTTGTTATGATTTTAATTACAACAAACACTATTTGACCAGTGTTCATAACAATATCTAAGTATATTAGCATATTACAATGAGATCTTACATTTTATATATGTGATATCAGAAGGAAATTTGCATAAATAAATATTTATTGAAAAAGTCTGGCCAACTTTCTCTATTCTGACATACCAAAAGAGCAGAAACTATGGCTGGTGAGTAAAAGAAAGAAACCCAGACCATGCCTAACACATGGCCTATGCACAATTGTGTCAGACTTGTTTGTTCCTTTTTTCCCTTTTCATATGACATTGAATTATTGAAAAAAAATCTCATTCAGTATTTGAAACCAGTAACTTAGTAAACATTTGTATTTCCTGTCCTTGACTCTCATTTTTTACAGTGAAAGTTCTGGAAATAAAACCTTATGAGGCCAAAAGAACAGATTTTCAATTCAAAGTAAATTGTTGGCCATTATTTTTCCAGCAGAGAAAGGAAATAATGAAGAATGGGAGAACATCATATATTAACCTTATTATACAAAGCAGCTGGAAGATTAAGTAGTCTCTGAATTTAATTTATTGACAGACACATTCCTTTGAGTATAAAGAATGTATAGAAATGTGAAATGTATACAGAAATCAGGGTTTAAAGGAATCTTGCAGTCTGATAAAACTGAACATATTTTTGCTGAATTGGCATAATCATGAATTAACTGTGTGTATCCATATGAGACTGTATATTTTTTTAGACATGAAGGTTGTTAGGTTGTCAGTTAGTGAGATTTGATCTAGAGATAAGACCTGGACATAATAAAAGTCAGAATCCCTTGTCAGATTCTGCAGTGATGGAAAATTCTGCCATCCCACTCCACCACCTCCCCTTGCACGATTTATAAACCCTCAGTTGCTAGCAGGTAGAGTTGGGGCAGGGATAGTTGAGCCTACATGATTGTTTCCTGGGGTATCTAGTTCTTTCCACTTAGCTTCCTGCTGTCACTTTCTGAAACAGCTTTCACAGAAGCATTAGCCTGTGGGCAGTGGTTTGCTGCTGAGTCTTTCTCTGTTAAAACTCATCAGTAGTCCACTCCAACTGGGAACCAAAGACAGGTTACAATAGAGCACTTTCACTCTCCACATTTGTGGACTGTATTTTATTTTGTTTTGTTCCATCTGGCTGATTTGGAGAGGTAAAATTATCAAAATTATTTTGCATGGAAAATATTTTATTATCCTGTTTCCATGGATGGGCTTCATTCCTACCACATAGAAGTACTCATTCAGGTAACATTTTTATAATATGGTGGTGCTATGCCAGCTGATGATAAGCTTATCATCCTATGATATGCACTGAAACCTCAGCTCATGATATTCTGTAATGATTGCATCCATTGCATGCACATTCTGAAGCAAGAGATAGTTGGAGGCATCTTAAACTATGAAATGAAATCTAAACAAAGTATCAGCCCTTTGATATCTAAAGTTGCAATATATCTTATCCACAATGAACATTCATATTCACATAAAAATTTTCACTCATCAGCTATTTTTCCCAATATTTCACTTCTTGTTAATCCTGATCGAGCATATACATTTTTAATCTGTCAGTGGATGACAAAAATGTGAACACCAAGCATTAATGGTCTATTGGAAGGATGTATATCAAAGGCAAATGTCATCACTATTTCTCAAGGTTGGCACTTTATGTGTTTTATATTTGCTTTCTTCCCTCATCTGAATTTAGAAATGTTTGAAAACACACAAGAATATTGAGAATTGTGGTCTTTACTTTTGATATATAGGGAATCTCAATTTATATGTATCTTAATATTTCTCTTTCTTGATATTGTGGCACAACTCAAGAAAATTTCCTGTGTTGTATTTCTTTTTATATGATGCACAATTGAGTTTGTTTCCTTCACTTATGATATATTGTTATTTTTAGGAGACACTTAGAGAATCAGGGAAGTGTAGGAAGGATGAAAATCAAGGAAATGTGAAGGAAATCAGATTAATTTCAAGGGAAAAATCAGTTCTTTGAATTTTTGTTCCATTTAGAACTTGATTTTGATGTCATCTTGCTTCACTCTTTTAAATTCATTACCCTTGACCCTAAGCAAAATTTACAAATTACTATGACTAAGATATGGTCAAGTACTGAGCTGACTCTTTACATTACTAAGGAGTCACATTTATTATACCCATAATGATGTTAGCCTAGAACCCTACCATATTTATATTAATCAAAATATACCATATCTTACTAGGGAAATCAGTCATTCTAGATAAAGTTCTGATGTTTATACAACTCACTGATAAGCTGCTGTGATGCATTATGCTGTTAGAAACAGCATATACTCAAGACACTTTCAGAAGAAACTCTCTGGGAAGTCGAAAAACTATGGTAGTATAAATACACACATATTGGCCCAGACTTTGCATAAAATAGTTGAGTGATTTTTGGCAAATCACATAACTTCTCTGTGTTTAAATTGTTTTCTCTATAAAATAGAAGCAATCTGTCTTTAAAGAGTAAAAACTAACATTTCAGGCCCACTGATTTATAGTTATCATTTACTAGTATATATCCATTACCTATTATATGCAAAGACAGTGTTAAGGGATTTAATATGGATTTTCAATCAATCTTCAAACTATTTTTTTTTAATCAACGGGACCAAAATAAACTCTTAATTTCCCACCTAACTAGTCATCTTATTTTAGTTCCACCCCCCCCCCCCTTACCTTGGTAAATTGCCACCACGTCATTGCCTCAGCACAAAATCTGGAAATCATTTGGGAATTTTTTTCTCCTCCTCTATTCCTTATAATGCATATCAAATTGTGTCAGATAAAAGTGCCTTAGAACATCTCTTCCTGCCCATGCTACCTAACATATTAAAATTACCATTATCATTTATTAGAACCACATCCTCACCTTCCAACTGGTCTCAAATCCATTTCCCACACTGTATGCTGTGTGACATGTCTAAAGTACATATATCTTTTGTAATTATTTTCCATTTCTCTAATAAGTCCAAAATATTTAACCTGGTCTTCAGTGATATTTAGATCACATACTTGTCCAAATTTCCTTGCAAACACACCAGACCCTTCGTTCTGATAAAGATCTTTGATTACTTGGATTTCAAACCTCTTCTTTGCTTTTTTAGTGTTAGCCATAATTTAACTATTCTTAGTAGACTATTTGTTAATTTTTTTGAGTAAACAAGAAACAAGATCCATGTTGCTCACCACATGCAGTTCTTTCAAGGACATTGTCTCTTGAAATCTCCCAGGTCACATTCTTAAAGTCCAAATTGTTTCTTAGTTATTTGGCATGATTATATTTCAGTAATATTAAAAACAATATACTAAAGTTAAAACTTCAGATGGCAATGTGCCTTCTATTCATTTGCTCTCTTATTACCAAAGTGAGAAAGATGTTTGTTATTGTGACTGAAAGGACACACTTTGTTGTGCTTTCACACTGCAAGGCTTCTGGGATATTCATGTGAGTCTCCACGTTCATGTGAACAGTGACGTTCATTTGAACAGATAGAAGAAAAATCAAGGGTACAGTATTAGAGAGAGACTGCACAGAAAGCTTATGCAAAAATGTGTGGTTTCTATTTTTGGACCTGAAACCAATAATCCATGGAATCTCTTAAAATCTTTTAACATTGTGCTTAGAGAAAAGTCACTAAATAAACATATTACTGGAGTATTTGGTCCTTCCATGTGCCTTTGCAGTTCTGAGAAACAATTTTAAATGAAGAGGAAAACACATTTATAGTTCTTTTCTTTATCTAACAAACATACACTTTGGAAATTTTTAAATGTCTTGTGATCTATTCCTACAAGTAAAATGACTCTTAAATTCATGACATTTGAGTGATTTTATTCAGAAGACTACTTTATGTTTTTTTTTTTTTCAGGCTAATTGTTGGGATGGTATTTGGAGATAAATATAGACAAAGTGAACAAAATATTATAAAATTTATTCATGCAAATATTCCATTTCATTGACTAGGATAGATAGAGTTGCTAGCCATTCATAGTATAGAAAAATAAAATGTAAGATGCTCTAAGTTGGATGCCCTTCAGCACCTTTAGATGAATTACATAAAGAAGTTCAACAAGTCAATCTTTTATACTTGATGTTAGAGCAAATCCAGTTACTTTTTCATAATCATTAAAAATTATTTTGCATTTTCCTATACTAAAAGCTGTAGGAACTATGGCAAAGTAAAATAAAATTTAGACTTAGCTAAAAACTCAAGAAAGTTATATTGAATTTACTAGATCCTTAAAATTCAGTACCTTACCATTTTTATTGAACAATGAAATTTCAGTATATTGTAATAAATTCTTGCCTACTCAGGAAAGGACATTTTAAGATGCTGGAGTCACTGGTTTGGTTGTTTCCTGTTCCCACGGTATATCTATTTAAAGTGTACATGGGAGGGGGAAATTCTAACTATGGGAAGAATAGTTTCATAATCATTGTGGGGGAAATCCTAACCATGGGAAGAATAGTTTCACAATCAATGTGGCTGATATTAAATTTTGTTAATTTGCATCTTTTGATTACTTCATTTAATTAATTTCATTAATTAAATTAATTGATTGATTAAAGGGAATGGAGAAGTAGGTGCTAGAGTTTTCTATTGCTTCTCAAGAGATTTTCTTTTTTTGTAAAGATTTATTAATTCATGCATACAAGCTGGGGTGTAAGCCAGAGGTGTGGGGTGGTGAGAGGATTCACCAGAGACAGTGAGGAACAGAACAGGAAGATCAACTGAAGTACACTGCTGAGGGGAGCAGTGGGCAAGGCGGGAGAGATCTGCCATGTGGGAATCTCCCTGGTCGGGTATCGAACTCATGCTGCAATGGCTCTGGATAGCTTCATAGAGCCGTGCTTAACCTGTTGCGCCACCAGGGAGGCCCGCTCAAGAGATTTTCAACAGCCTTTCCAGATACTCAGTTGCCCAAATATCTTCTCCATTATGGAAGATCAGAAAGTCCACATAGTTTTATAAAGATCAAATAGTAGAATTAGAAACCCCACACTTTTAAAGGTGAAAAAGAACTTCCCAGTAGTTCTTTTAGTATCAAATGCATATGGCACGCACTAACTGAAAAATTTATGTAGTGGAGTTAACCTACTTAGAAGTACAGTAATGTGCTCTTTAGGGCAGAAAGGACAAGTCCATCTTCTAGAGGAAAAGTAGTAGATTTATACCCCATCACAGTAAAGAAATTAAAGAAACTGGATTGGGAAACTCCAAATGATAGTTTTGAGTGAGAGAAAAATGGAGAAATTAAATAAGAAATTAACCCAGTCTCTGAGGTCAGACTTTGTATTGAAATTCAGTTGTTTTAAAGACTCATTATTACTAAAGACATGATTTTCTGATAGCTGAGGGGGGAAGTTCAATTACTATACCCATGTAATTGTCCATTTTAAATCATTTTTGTGTAAAGATTGAGTGTATTAAATGGATTTGTCATACTCAGAATGAAACTGGAGCAAATGAAATTCCTGCTAAGGGACATTAACTTTACTATTTTCTCATTTGCTAGAAAAACCTTGTAAGCACTAAGATTTGGGATAGACCAGGCCTTATTATCATTTGAGTGAGGCAAAGAGGAGCTTCCCGATGGGTTTTAAGGAATGAGAATTTTAGAATCTTGTCTAGAAATATACTATAAAAATCAGTCTTCCTCTTGTTTTCTAAGATCATTAGCTATCATTTCTTTTGCTGTTACAATTCGTTTTCTAGATCCCAAGATCCAATATATTTTAATGAGTTTCTTTATGTTAAATCCATTTTTTCCAGTCATTACCATTCATGTGCTAATCTAACAATTAGCTTATCATTCATTTTATAAGACATTCTGTAAAAACCCACAAAGACCTCTAACAATTAAAGGGCTAACAATTACAAACATTGTCTTATTAAACATTTCATGGCTAATTTGAGTAAAGAAACAAAAGTTAAAACAGGAAATAGTCCATATAAACAGAGGGAGTATTTAAAAATTATTGAAACTTTAAATACTGATGTGTTTTTAAGGCTTTTAGAGATTCTTGAGAAAGTGAGCTGTAAGCAACTTGAAGTGATGTATTCCAACAGTTGTCAGTATTAACTCCTTAGATTCTGATTAGTACATTATCATTTCCTTATTATTTAATGTGATCCTTTAAAATTCATACAAGCTAACCTTAACATGCTATTCAAAGGAAATTTTGCCCTCTTTTGAAGGTACTATGAATTCCTTGAACAAAATTTTAAGGATTCAAATCACGTAGATTAAGAAACTAGACATTCTCATATAAGTAACCAGTTTTTCTGGATTTCCATACACATGGAGGAAAACCCCTTAACCAGCTTCTCCAACCACTCCAACAAAGGGCCATGTAAACGCTTCGGGGGAAGTTCTTCTCCGTTGGGAGTAGACTGTTTTGGTTTTGGTTTTGGTTCTTTTTGTGCCTCCCCAAAATCGATTTCCATTTGGAATAAAGATCAAATCACTACGTTCATGATCCTTGCCACATTCATTTTTAAACAAGGCCTCTGTCTCTACCTGTTCACAAAAATTATGCACGACACTGGGTAGTACACAGCATTTCTTGAAATAAAATCTATTTTGGTTTCATGGACATAATTACTGTGTATTTCCTTAGTTTGTCTGAAATTCAATTTCTTCTCTCCCTGTTTCTTTCTCCCTTGAACTGTTTTTTCAGGGTGGTTTTTTTTTTCAATTTTCTATGTTGTTCAGTAAAATCTCATGTCCTCTTGTGTCTTCAAACATGACTTCCTGACAACATGACCCTAATTCATAAACCAAATATTTAAATTTTTATTCTTAATAGTCAAAAGCTGGAAACAAAGCAAATACCCTTTGGGTATCCAGTTGGTGAATGCTTAATTTATATCACATACAAGCCATAGGATACTAGTTAGCAATAAAAAGAGCAACTGTTGATATATGGAACAATTTGGATGAATCATCACTGAATTATGAATGAGTGAAATTTACTGAATGAAAAAAGAATTGATCCCCTAATTATATACTGTATGATTTCATTTATACAGCATTCTTGAAATGATGAAATTATGGAAATGGAGAGCAGATTAGTGTTTGTAGGAGAGGTAGAGATGGGAGATTGGAATGTAATTAACAAAGCCAGTTGGGGGATTCCTGTGATGGAGATACCGCATTTACTGAAAAGGCTATCTTTTCTCCACTTTATGGCCTTAATTACTTTGTCAAAAATTAACTATCCATATTTATATGGATTTATCTCTGGGCTTTCAATTCTGTTCCATTGGTCTGAATTTCTGTTTTTGTTCTATTACCATTCTGTTTTGATTAATATTGTTGTGTAATAATTTTTGAAGTCAGGAAGTGTGATGCCTCTATTTTCTTCTTTTCACTCAAGATTATTTTGGCTATTCTGGACCTTTTGTAGTTCCATACAAATTTGATAACAGTTTTTTCTATGTACTTTTTAAAAAGTCATTGGTGTTTTGATAAGTATTGCATTAAATTGGTAAATTGCTTTGAGTAGTATGACCATATTAATGATGTTAATTCTTCCTACCCATGAGCACAGGATATCTTTCCATTTCTTTATGCTTTCTTTTATTTCTCTTAATAACATTTTATAGTTTTCATTGTATAGGGTCTTCACCTCCTTCATTAAGTTTATTCCCAGGTACTTCATTCTTTTTGCCGTGATTATAAATGGAACTGTATTCCTTATTTCCCTTTCTTCTAGTACCTTGTTCATATATAGAAGGGCACTGATTTTCATGTATTGATTTTGTATTCTGCCACCTTGCTTATTCATTTTTACATTTATTTTATGCATTTTGAAATAAAAATAGATTTTTTTGTCAAATTATATCTCATGAGTCAGAAGTCATCTAAAAAACAAAAATATACAGCAATTTTCTCTCTTCTTGTTCTTTTCTTTGACAATAACAAAATGTTACATACTTTCCACACCCAGGTTCCAACTTTGTGATGTGCAAACCAGGATGTGTTTGAAGTCGTCACTCAGAAAAAAAATGCAAAATTGGCATCCATCCTGGTCAGAAGATGAAATGATTTGTGCCAGAAATATCAGCAATGGAGGTCACTTCCAGGAAAACAACAAATTTAATACAATGGCAAATGAATTGCAAACAACTTGTTATTTTGAGTTATCGCCTAGACTCTAATCATACAAGGTATCTGTTTATATCCCAGGAAATTAGGACATATCTTCTTTTTCTAGGTTATATGACTACCCTAAATTTGATGTAACTTATACAACTTTAGCCAACAAAAGTTTATTTAAGACTGATGCAATTACAATACTAAGAAATGAAAAAATCTGCTGCTGCTTTGTAAGAGCCAATACAGATCTTGACAAGACAAGAGCTTCCTACCTCAGGAGGGGAAACTGTGTCCCATTCCAACAAATGGAGACAGTGTTGCAGGCATCACCAAAACAGTGCTGTACTTATAATATAGTTTGCAATTCCTCTTCTACTGAGTTTTGTGCTGTTAGCCTTGGTGTTAGCACTGCCAAACGTGACTCCACATTAGACTTTGAAATTGTTTAATTTGACACATCCTGCAGCAGAACTCACAGACACAAATGGAATTGGAAAATTTGAGGAATCAAAGAATGTATGTGGTGCTACCAACTACAGACTTATTTCTAAATGTTGGCCTCTGATTCTTGGTGCCCAGATGGTGAGGGCATTCTTAACAGCCACACAAGCTCTGGTTATCTGTGTTACTATTGGGTACAAGACTGGGCATTAAGCTGGTTTTGTCCTGCACAAATGAGATGTGCCATCAAATGCAGAAATATGGCAGCTTCCTTGGCAATAATTTTTGGATGGAATATTTCCAGCAAAAACAACAAGCAGTTTCAAGGAAGTCCCCAGTGAAGAACATAAAGTTGCAATAGTTTGTAGACATTCAATTTTAAGAATCAAACCAGTCACCAGTTCTAAACTGCATAAGGAGAAACTACCTTGAAATATGAAATCACAACCTTAAAAATGAAAGGACGCCTAAGACTGAGAAAGCTGGAGAGCAGGAAGCAAGAAGTGACAGAGTCCAGATCTGACCCCACCCCTGCACCCTCAGAACATGCCACAACTGCTGCCTCCTTGTCGCCTACTGGAGACACTGAGAAAGATAAACACATCAAGAACCTAGAGAAGATGCAGTAAGAAATCCAAAAACTGAGCAAACAAGAAGCATCCAGCAAACAGCTTTAACTGGAGAAAATACAATGACAGAGAACTTTCCCAGGAGCTGGAAGATTTGGAATTCACAGAGAGCAAGTTAATTACCAGAAATCGGTGCAAACACATCTGCTAAACCCCCTGGCAGACATGGAATATGTATGTGCCCACCCTTAATATCCATCTGGAATTTTTAACCATTTATCCAAGACTTTTTAGAACCTACGGAAAGATACTACATAATACTTAAGAACAAATCTAACAGGTGATACTTTTTAGAACTCTGCACTGAAGATTATGCAAATGCTGAAAGAAAATAAAGCTAGAAGTAAATCATGATATGAAAGCTCAACATTCAAGATTTTGACTCCCCCAAATATATTTATGTCTTCTGCAATTACACAAAATTCAGTGCAACTAATGATAGGCAAGTTGTATCTAAAACACAAATTTATATGAAATACAAAGCACCCAGAGTAGCCAAAGCGTTTTTTTAAAAAAGCAGAATAACGTTGGAGAATTTATACCAGGTTATTTCAGGATTTAATCTAAAGCTATAACACAAAAGATTATCTGATAGTGGTAAAAAGGCAGATCTATGGAACTTAGGAGAAATCTTAAGAAATAAATTCTCAACGTTGGTACTATTGACTTTTGGGGACAGCTAGCTCTTTGTTGTGGGGCTATCCTGTGCATTATAGGGTGCTTAACCAGATCCCTGCTCTCTATAATCTAGATGTCAGCAGCACCCTTAAATTGTGACAACCAAACGTATCTCCAGACATTGTCAGATACTACTTAGAAGACGAGATTGACCTCATCCTTTCACTTCAGAACCACAGCTGAGAAGTTCACCTACATATATATGATAAAATTATTCTTGACAAAGATATCAAGGCAATCAAATAAGAACTAGGAAGGCATTTCAACAAATAATATTAGGATATTAGATATAGAGCATTTTCTCATAGCATACATTTGAACTGGATCACAGACATTAACTCAAGCCTAAATCTAAACTATCGTGCAAAATGTAAACACAACAAATAACTTTATGATCTTGGATAATTATACACATACACAGCCCATGAATCTTAAAGAGAAAAATAAATCTACAACTTGAAAAATTAAGAAAATCAAAGATCAATGCACAATATGAAGGCAATTATTTGCAACACATATATCAGACACAGAACTAGTTTCCAAATTATATGAAGAATTTTTACAACTTGATAATAAGAAAACAAATGACCGAATAAAATGGACAATTGAACGGATCCTTCACAAAATAAGATACACAAGTTGTACCTCCCTCTGAAGGAGAAAAAAAGCATATACAAAAAAAAGGCGCTCATCATCATTAACCAATAAGAAAAAGCAGACTCAAACTACAGACACCACTATTCACCTTCTAGAATGACTAAAAAGACTAACAAAGGTTGCCAATCTGCTGACCTCTCCTACACTGAGGGTGAGAATGTGTACCTGCTAGAAATGATTTGACATGCTTTTAAATAAATTAAACATACACTCACCTTAACAACAGCCCTTCCACCACTAGACATTTACCCAATACAGAAGAAAATACGTGTCCAAAGAAGATTTGTACATATGTTTACAGCAGCTTCATTGATAATAGCCAACTACTGGAATCATCTTAACTGTCTTGTTAATAGTAGAGTACATGCATTCAATTTCAAAGTATCAGCAATAAAAAGCAGCGACCTACTTATACACACAACAACAGTGTGAACAGATCTCAAACTAATCATGCTGGGTAAAATAAGAGAGACACAAAACATCATCACTGCTTTGATTCCACTTATATGAGGTTCTAGGGGATGCAAAAATCCATAATGACAGAGACAGAACAAATAAATTGTCTGCTAGGACAGGAATGGAAGGAAAGCAGTGAAACTTTTGGGGGCCATGGGAGTGTTGGTGTCTTGACAATGATGATGGTGGCATACTGAATTAACATATCAAAATTCTTCAAATTGTAAAATTTAAATACATGGAGTTTTTTAAAAATGAATTCTATCTCAATGCAGTAGAAAAAAAGTTTAAAGTGACATACAACTTAATCCATGGAAGCAAATAATGGTTTTTCAGATCATGAAATTATTTCAAGAATAAAATTATCCTATGTTTCAGGAGTTATTTTTGGAATTATTTTCCACCACATAGTATCACTCAGGCTTCTTATATAGTCAATTGCTGCTTAAAGAAGTCATGTGGCTTTTCAAAATTCACATATATGAGTAGAAAAATATTATTTGGAATGTCACTATCAGGCTGCAAACATAAACGCTAATGGAGAAATAGAAGATGTGCTAAATACAGAAATCTAATTAGAATTTAACTGAGTTTCATTTGGCATTTGATATTGTTCACTCTCACAATTAAGAGCCTTCTTCAAAGGCTGAGATGATTTACACCTGTTAAGATAGCTGATAGATCAATTGTATTAAAATAAATGAAATAAAAACCCGTATTGAGGTAATGTAGGTTTACAAAACAGTGTATGTCTTAGTGGTATAGGTTTGGACCTCTAAAATTATTTCACCACAGCTACCACCAAGGCCACAGTAATTCTCCTTTGAACTCCTCACCCCTTTGCTCCCACCCTGCTACACTCCCCTTCTGGTAGCCTTGGTCATATTTCAATCTGCTCTTCCCCCTCCTGTTTTTATCCCTCCTCTCGCCTCTTGGATGCTTTAGATCCATGGTCAACTTTCAAGGTTTGTCTTTGTCTGACCTTTTGTCTGATTTCTCTGTGTTCCAGATATAGTTTTCTATGAACACATCTTTTTCTCCTTTTGTTAAACTAAGCCCTAAATATTTTGATTTTTACTGGTATTGTGAATGGATTTCTTTTTTCAATTTCAGATAATTCATTGCTAGCACAAGGAACTACAATTTATATTTATACTGGTCTTTTTCTTGTGGTTTTGCTAAATTTACTTACATAAATATGTGTAAATTTATACAAAGCTTTCTAAAAGGTTTTTTAGAATTTTAAATATGTATAATCATGTTCTATGTGAATGAAAATTTTCCCCCTATCATTATGATTTTTCCTTCTTTTACTTGCTGTGCTGTACTGACTAGGATTTTTAATACAATGATGAACAGAAGTTCTGAGAATAAAAATTTTCCCTACTTTTGATCTTAAGTAAAAAGCTCTTAGTTTCTCGCCATTATGTGTGATATGTTACAGGTTTGTCTTAATTCGCCTTTATTAGTTTGTGACTGACTACTTTACTCTTAGTTTTCAGAGAGCTTTTATCACTAATAAAAGTTGAATTATGCCTAATTTTGATTTTTTGATATTTTATATCATTTTCTGCTCTATTTTGTTAATGTAGGGAATTAATATGGACTGTTCTTAAATATTAGGCCAATCTTGCATTTCTCAGATAAACCCCACTTTGTCGCAGTGTGTAGTCATTTTCACACACTACTGCTTAGATTTGATAACATTTTATTAAATGTTTGCTCTATATCTGTGTTAGACCTTTGAAGGTGACCCTATTATCCCAGACAGACCACTAGTCTTTGTGAATCCTTGTGTCTCATCACATCCCCTCTACTGTGGGTGTGTCCTGTGATTTGCTTCTAAACAGACAGAATGCAACAAAGGTGAGTGATACACTTGAATATGAGGATGAGACTGTTACAGAAGATTGTGGCTTCCATCTTGCTAGAAGACACTGTCCCTTGGACAGGTAGCTAAACTTTGGGACCTGGCATATGGAGGGGTCACATGGGCAGCAGAGCCTTTGTCCTATAGGCAACAAGAAACAGAAACCCTCACTCCAACACCATCATGGAATGAAGATGCCAACAGCCACTGAGTTTAGAAGTAAATCCTCTCAATGTGGCCTCATATGAGACTACAGCATGGCTGACCCCTTCATTGTAATCCAGTGGCCTCAGCAGACAAGTTTGAGTCCGGAAACACGGAGAGGATCAGGACTCAGACGACTAGCATCAGGGAGGTTGTATTTAATTATGTGGTCCGGATCTTTCCATTCCTCTGAAGACCTCATGCAGAACTGGATTCAAACATATTTAACTGTCTCTAGACATTGTTAAAATCTAAGAATTCTACCATATTTAATAATAAAAGTGAAGACAAAAAAGCAGAGTCGTAGCCCACCTTAACTCTGCATCTTGGAGAACAAAACAGACTTGTATCTATTTTTTCCTTAAAATAAGTCCTGATATTATGTCTGTATTTATCAGTAGTACTCAGAGTTTAATTTACCATTTCTCTCAAGAGACTAAACGTTCCAAGTTCATGGATTCTCAGTGGTCACCCATGACTCTCCAATTAGGGGTGGGTGTTGGGGTGGATGTTAAGCCAGTAAACTTTTACTCAGATATTTCATTTTACTGGAAAATAAAAATAATTTTTGCATACAAATTGATGTATTAATACTTTTATATACATATATAAAGATATTTATTGAATTATTTGCCAATAACTTTTACAGCAAACATTTCACCAAAAAAGAAAAATCGGACATCACAGTAGGGCGACCTTTCAAATCTGAGTTTCTAACCCACATTCTGCTACAACATTGGAAACTGGGGACAGGGAATGGCTAATGTTCATGACTGGGATTGAGTAGCAGCTTCAATAGCATTCATTGACAATAGCAACAATAATCATAGCAGTGGCAATGGAAATGGTCAATGGCCTGCCTTCAGGCATAACGCCACTTACAATAGAACCCCAGTCAGTTTTGAGGAAGGATGTTGATTTCTGTATTGTGTAATATGCCCTTTTGAAGGTCACAATACTAAACTTTTTCAATCTGTTTGTGATCTTAACATTAAGCATTTCATGTCTCCAAATAATGCTAGCTTTTTAATTGATTCTGACAGGAATCCTTTCTCTGTCAAATCAAAAGATGCAAGAAAGATATAAAAAGTTTCTGTTTAGATTCATAAAATCTAATTCTAAGACTGGCTAAAATAACATGGATAGTGCTTTAGCATTTCTCTGTTTTCAGTTTTCACTGGTATCAGCCCTTCACAAAGATTAATGATATTTATAAGATATCATTATGACTATTGCAAAATGCCAAAGTCTTACAAAAATAAGCCCTTCTCTTACCATTTATTTGGATTAATTTTATCCTTCTTTCCTCCCTAATTACTTTTATAGGTTGTTTCCCTTGTAAATTTAATGATAGGAGTACTTTTGTTTAATATAGCAGAATCAATACAATGAGAATTAGTCTGTATCTAATCAATGTCAAGTAGGAACACATTAGAAGTAATATTGTAAATTCTAGTGCAATACATTTCTGCAGGCTTACGTATTTTCTAACTTTTTTCTATTTTTAATAACACGGTGGCTAGAAAATTTAATAACAATAAAACTAAGTGGTACCACCAATCAGAACTGTTGTAAGAAAGAGTCCAGTGGATCTTGTCATTGTGTCTTTCACAGAGACGCCATTCAGGGTGTGGCTCATGTGTCACAATATGTACTTGGATGTCCCCTGGAACTAGCTATTCAGCCCATGACCACAGTGTCAACTTACTCTGAACAACTAACTTGTGTTTAACCTTATATATATTATAAAATAAGTGGGCTAATCTACCCTGAAGCTGAGAGACAAATCTGTGACCCGACTAAAACAATGATTCCCCTGCCTTGGCTGTGGATCAGAACCACTCTGAAATTCTTAAAAATCTAACATTGAAAGGTCCCCAACTCAGAGGACCAATCAAATCATACTTTAAGGATGGAGGGGTTTGGAATTCTTTATTTTTGAGCTATCTAAATCGTTTTTCTCTGTAACTATGATTAAGAAAGGCCGACACCAAGTATATCCATTACCAAGAAAGCATTTTGATCACATTTATGTCTTTGTGTGCCTCCATTTGTTTTATCATCAAGTTTAACATGTTATCTTGTTGCAGTTTATTCATTCTTACAAGCTGTCATAGTTTTCATAATCAAATAAGCAACACAGCATGACTGATTTGAACAAATAAGATTATACTCAAGAAAACATTAACTTCGACTCCTTTTATATATATATATTTTATTGTTATTTGTATCTTTTACTTTTTGTATTCCCCTTGGGTAACCCACCACCAATTCACCTGTGACCCATCTCCGTGGTCCCTTGTGGTCTTTTCTACTTCATTTTGTGCCCTTATCTCTCCCCCTCCCCCCCCCGCCCCCACTGAGTGTCTCTCTCCTGTTTGGTTTCCCTATAGTCCTGTTATAAGTGAAACCATTCAATATTTTTCTCTTTCTTTCTGGCTTATTTTGCTGAGTATGATCCCCTCTAATTCCATCCATGTCGCTGTAAATTGCATGTGTTTATCTTTTTTGAATGTTGAATAGTATTCCATTGTGTATATGTACCACATCTTCTTTATTCAATCGTCCATTTTTGGACATCTGGGTTGCTTCCATACCTTTGCTTTTGGACATCTGGGTTGCTTCCATACCTTTGCTATTGTAAACAGTGCCGCAGTGAACATATGGGTGCATGTATCCTTTTGGATTAGTGTTTTTGTGTCCTTTGGGTAGATTCCCAAAAGTGGTATTGCTGGGTCATATGGAAGCTCCATTTTTAGCAGTTTGAGGAATCGCCATACAGCTTTCCATAGTGGTTGGACCAGTTTGCATTCCCACCAGCAGAGTAGAAGAGTTCCTTTTCTCCACATCCTTTCCAGCATTTGTTGTTGCCTATATTTTTAATGTGTGCCATCTTCACAGGTGTGAGGTGGTATCTCATTGTGGTTTTGATTTGCATTTCCTTGATTATAAGTGATGTTGAACATTTTTTTATGTACCTGTTGGCCCTTTGCTTTTCTTCTTTGCAGAAGTGACTTTTTAGCTGTTCTGCTCATTTTTTGACTGGATTATTGGCTTTGTTTTTGAGTTGTGTGAGGGTCCTTGTAGATTTAGTTATCAGTCCTTTATCTGTTGTACTGTGTGCAAAGATCTTCTCCCAGTTGGTAGGATGTCTGTTAGTTTTGGTTAATGTCTCTTTTGCTGTACAGAAGCTTTTTATTTTGATGTAATCCCATCTGTTTATCTTGTCCTTCACTTCCTTCACTTTGGGGGATGTATCTTTAAAGATTTTGCTGAAATGTATGTTGTGTAGAGTTTTGCCTCTACTTTCTTCTATAAATTTTATGGTTTCAGGTCTTACGCCCAGGTCTTTTATCCATTTTGAGTTGGCTTTTGTGCAGGGTGTGAGGTAGTAGTCTAGCTTCATTTTTTTGCATGTAGCTGTCCAGTTTTCCCAGCACCATTTATTGAATAGACTGTCCTTGTTCCACAGCATTTTCTTTGCCCCTTTGTCAAAGATTAGTTGTTCATAGATATGCAGCTTTAATTGTGGGTATTCTGTTCGGGTCCATTGGTCTTTGTGTCTGTATTTGTTCAACTTCGACTCTTGAACTAGAAATAAGAACACAAAATTTTCTATGCTATGTATCCTTAATTGCCAATAAATTAATGTTAAAGTTAAATAAATTTATTTGAATTTTATGTGTCAATTTTTAATGCTGAATAACACTTATTAACACCTAAAACATAAATAATAAATGCCATAAGGTGCTTTTAATAAGATTTTATTTATAAAATGTAATTAATTGATATAACAATAGCTTGCAATTTACAATTGAATAAAAGGAAGCAATAGAATTCAGGAAAAAATCATAATTTCAATATTTAGTCTTCCCCTACAATATTTTATACTATACAAAGCCGCAAGTCTATTCCTTTTACTCTAAATAGTAACAGTAAGTCCAGATTCTTTAATAGACAGAACATAAAATTCAGAGCAAGTTTTTCAGAGTAAGTTTTACTGAAATATCCCCCAAAGTTTGAAAACATACTTGGTACAGTATGTTCTCAGTAAGCATTTGTTAAATGTGTAAATATCTAAGCTCCCTACAGGAGCATATATAAACATAGTCAGTGAATCTTAATATTTTGGCCACATACGTAAAGATTATACATATAATCAGACTCAGATGTAATATAAACATAAGTCCTTATATGTATAGGTATATATAGGCCCACAGAATTAAAAGGGATATTTATCCAAATTAGAATGAAATTTCTATATTTAAAATAATTGATTAGACAGCATGGAGAAACAGAGGAAATTCATTTCCATCTTTTCATAGATCTCCAAAGTTTCTATTCCTCTTTCAAATAGTAGGAAAAATTCCTATATGGCAGCATATAAACTATGCTACATAGCATAAAATTTTACCATGAAAAGAATATGAGTCCAGGTAAAATAGTTGAAGAATTATATCTACCCATTGATGGCATTTTGAATACAAAATTTGTCTAAAAGGGGGGTAGAGAAATAGTGACATTTTATTCCAGGCTAAAAGCCTATTTTATATTCAACTGCCACGTCATAGAGTGGCTTTGCATCAGTAAAATTGAAAACATTTGGAGTTGGTCACATTTCATTCCTTAATGGACCCGAATACCAAGCATCCTTTACTCTGTACTTGGGAGGATTCCAAAAAGACTATTTAGGCAGCTTCACTTCAGATAAAACTCTGCCCTTAACTCCACTGTTCAGTGAGTTTTAAAGAACAAGATTCCTAAAAAGAAAGAAATGAGAGTCTGTGCTCTCTTATTTTTGTGGTTTTTAATGAACGGTTCCCTCATGGTAAACTTGAAGTGTGTCTAGGCAAACCAAAGCAATTTATTGTTTAGTCCACCCAAGAAAAGCTGATATATCCAGCATGGGAAGGAGTCAGAATATACTTAGAATTTATACTTCTACAAATACTTCTTTCTAACACAAACTTAAAGTAACACTATATATTCAATTGATCTATAGAAGGTGAGCATTTTAGAGATGGCAGAAATCTTAGATTATATCCCTTTTTGTATATATATTACATATTTATTTTTTATTATAAAAATCCAAACCTAGATATAGGAAATGTTTACACAAGGTCTTAAATTCATTTCTGACAAAGACAGGACTACAACTCTGGCCATTAAATAAGTACTTTGCTGCCTCTTTCCATTGGAACCCCTGCAGTGCTAGAAATCTCATTCATTCCAGGAAAATTGACATTTTAATAGGAACTTACATCATTTTTTTCTTTACTTAATATCCCTATAAGAGATTTTAATAGCCATGGAAGAAACTGTAAAGTCATCTCCAGGAGATAGACTTTATTTTTAAAATCTTTACAGATGTGCCATAAACATAGCACAAAAGAAACAAGGATGTATAGCAGCTGAAGTACCTCTTAGATAGCCCTCAGAAGCAAATGCACCTTACCCAAAGAAGGTTATAAAAACAATCTTTCCAGGAAATAGTGTCTTATTGATCAGAATAAAGGATGCCAGTTATTGAAGATAGTATCTGAAATGCATTACATTTAAATGATGATTGAAAAATACACTAAAGTTTTGGAACAATTACCAATCTAGCTCATCAGACAAGATCCATTAATGACAAATAAACAGATGAAAGGTGGTCAGGGTCATGCCCTAATATTTATAACTCAAATAGTTTTATCAGAATGCAGTATTGCAGTGAGTAATCTAGCACAGGATGAACATGCTGTGGACTTAGTATAACTTTTTAAAAAATCAGGAACTGAACAGTGTTTCTCAACTGTATTTTAAGAAGTTTGTAACATGAATTTGTGATAGATATTATATCCTTTGTTTTGAAATTTATTATAAGCAAAATATGGTCACATTTGAAAGCCATATTTCCAATAACTTTGTTAATTTATACAGTAAAAGCACCCAGAGTCGTCAAGAAGATCAACCAGCAGTAGGAAGATTCTGGAACTGACATATTATTAGGAAGGATGAAAGCACAGACGGCAAGAGGGAGGTGATGTGTTAAAACAATAGGCTGGAAATCAAATAGCTGATGACTTATTGGATACTTCATTTCCATTTTAAATAAACAGGAAATTTTAGAGGTAGTTTAATAAAGGATAAGCGAGGCAAATATGTAGTTTCTGTTTAAAGATTTATTTATTATGCATACAAGAACTGGAGTATAGGCCAGAGGTGTGGGGATGAGAGGATTCACCAGAGACAGAGTGGGGAGCAGAACAGGTGGACTGACCGAAATACAGTGCTGAGGGGAGCAGCGAGTGAGAGAGGAGAGGTCTGCTGCACCATGTGGGAAGCTCCCTGGCCCGGGATCAAACTCGTGCTGCAGTGGCTACAGACAGTCTCATAGTGCTGAGACTTAACCCTTTGTCCCACCAGGGAGGCCCAAGATCATGTCCTTTAAACTGCATAGTTTGGCTTTTGTTGTGTCTCTCACAGTCCATAGCTATATCCACCTGATTTTCAAGTAAAATCAGAGTCTCATTTCATAATTTTTCTGGTCATATTATCAATATGGTCATATTATCAGTAAGACCAAGCACCTAAAGATCAAACAGAAATTCTAAAATGCATGCAGTGCAATGCATCAGTATTATTCCTTTTTTAACTCCTCTATAAATTAATGAGAACAATGTCAGCACTATGATAGAAAAAATGAGCAAAGTATGAACAGATGAGACAAATAAGAAAAGGCAACAATAAGTAAATACCAAAAATATAGTATTTCAGCAATAAAAGATGCAAATTAAAACCACAGTAAAACATCATTTTTACTGCCAAACCAAATATAATTCAAAAGGACAATTCTCCATGTAAGCAAGAATGCAAGACAATGGGCATCTCTATACTTATGGCAAATCCAGCTTAATACAAACTTCATGGATGGCAATCATCAACATATATTGAAACTATAAATATTCAAACCCTTTGACCCGGAAATATTATTCCTAGGAATATATATAAGGCAATGATAAGTATAATGAGTTATATTAAGGGAAATATGTCACCACAAGTTATGAGTAAAAAGTAAATTATAGCATAAATATTGAGCAGTAGAAAACTGGTCTCTTAAATTATGATAAAGGAAGATATATGGAAATTTTGAATACTGTATAATAGGTATTGGCCAGGACAAATGTTCAAATAACAGTAATATAACTAGTGTCTGATGTTAGTTTTAAGGTTTGTATATAGGGGATCATTTTATTAATGCTATTTCTGGATGATGAAAATACAAGATATTTTCCTTATGCTTTTTTAGCATTTTGTAATAAGCATTCATCATTTCAATAACAGAGTCACTGACACACGCATGTTGATTTTGAGAAGTAGATTACCATAGTAAAATTCTGGATACTTTCAGATTATCTTGTAAGCATTTACAATTAAGACAAAAGCGTCATGAAATCTCTGTAGCATTTATCTTGCATTAAATACTTATTAGAGGAGATGTTTAAGAAGAACAATCTCTATAGCTTTCATCAAGTTGAGGAAAGGAAATGGTACTCCCTACAGTGCAGTGCAATATATAAAACCAGAAAGTGCTTTGCTTGCCCGAGGGAGTGGTTATTAACTGGTCATACCATTAATTAGACCAACAGAGCTTCTACTGGAAACTCATAGAATCAGATGCAAAGGGAAATGTAGCATTCACATAAATGGGCTTCTGTTTCCAAACTGGATATGAATTAGTTCATTAGGTAATTCTGCCTAGTTCTACAAAAACTCTTTTAGTGCCCAGAGTCTCCTACCTTGAGTATGTATTAATGACAAAGATCTGTGTCCTTGGCAAGTCCACAATCTGTGTTGCTTTGTTCCAACCCTGAATTCCATGGTATATCACTAAAAACATAAAATAAAAGGTTGATATTAATAAAAATGTGCCTTTGGACTATATTATTCTTCTGAGATATGGCTTGAATGCTTCATGCGTATATAGATACATATTTTGTATATACATTAGCTGTTAATTCTAAAAGTATTTAGATTTTCAAGAAAATTGTTATCTTCATAAAATCAGACTTTTTTTCAAATAATAGGTGGTCAGACTTCTTAATTTATATATAAAATAAGGATAATTGTACTTACATTATAGAGCAGTGGAAAGAATTAAATACAATAATATATTTTAATTTATAGTATATCTCTCAATTTTACAAAAATTATCCTCTTTTGAAGTCATTTAATTAGAACTATGTTACATTAAATTATACTTTCTAGTCTTTAAAACTGCCCAATGAAAAATAGCAAAAATTATCCTGATGTAATATTTGAGTCTCAGTTCTACTATGGTGGTAGAAAAATGGATTTTGATAAGCTAAAAAAGAATGACTCCACATGTTTTATCAAGGATGGGAGTCTTTCCCTCTTGCCTGCTCTCTCTTTGTCTCTCTGTGTCTCTGTCTCTCTCTCTCACACACGCACACAGAGTACTGAATACCTACTACCCACCCTGAAATACTGTAAAGTCTACGTGAAATTTTCATCAGTATTAAATAGCATATTGGCATACATTATGATTGATATAGTATGAATTTTTATTGGCATGAACCATTGTCTTGAATTATTTAAATGTATCTACTGTGGATTGAAATAGCACATAAATTGATTATTCTATGTTCAGATTTAGGTCTTAGATTTGAATGCCTAAGAGAAAAAAGGACAATTTATGCAGTTTAAGCTCACATAGATTCTGATTTTGTCATGCGTAAGTAATTGTGCAAATAATTTTAATTTAATCAACCAATAAGCATATATTAAGTATTATTGACAAAGGAGTAATTAATTCAAAATACAAGACCCAATCTGCTTCTTTACAAACCTGCAGCTGCTACTGCTGCTGCTGCTCCAGTGTTTCAACACTCTACCGTATCACACCGTGCCCCCTTTCACAACTTCCCATAAGAAAGACATGTTTCAAAATGAACTGCCAAAAGTTGTGTTTTCCTTTAGAAATGGTAATAGCTCTCCTATAACTTGTGATACATAAGGATGGCCAAAGCTATGCTACAAAGAAAATTAGCCATACCTTATCATACCACAAGCAATCTAGATAAAGAGCTCTCCCTAGAGCACCACCAATAGGAAATAGAACCTTGAATGCATTTCTCCCAGACAACAGCTCAGACAATAAGTGAATGGCTAAGCAAGGAATTTGCAGCCTCTGTGATAATAGCATCTGCCCAAGCATGGTGAAATGTAAGGGGTGGGGAAAAGAGAAGGTTTGATGGACCTCGTGGAGCATTTTTATTGTTATTACTTTAGCTGCCTATCTGTGCCTTTGATTCATGAAGCAATTGCAAAAGTGAAAAAGACAGTTGCCATTTGTTTCCAGTTGTAATGAATAGATATTATATCTCACAATTAAACAATATAATCAAGTGTCAAAATAAAAGAGAAAGACCTATTATTTGTTCCCAAATATTTTGTGTGTAATTTCCATGGTAAACAATAGCTGAGGTGACTGTAATTCTACCACAAACTATGGGTAGGTCGGTAAGAGTTACACCTTTAAAACTGCTGCATCTTAACGCACTGACTCACATATGATAGATGGAAATTTTGTTGCTTGGATAGAAGATTCCTGTTGAGGTTGTTTCTTTTTTGACCAAGCAGTGTTTATTCTAAATATATAGTTACATAATGTGTTAATGACATTTTTATGGTGACGTGAATTTAATTCAAGTGGAATGCCGTGCCTATCAAAACATGTAGAGAAATAGTGAATGTTATTTCTTTTTAAGCAAAACATTACATCCAACCCAGTGCATTCATTTTTATTCTACTGTATAAATGATTTCTGCTCTGTAAAATTTCATTGCTTGTCCAGGTTAAGTTATTTATACAGCATTCTTTTAATCCTCATCAGTTTATGACATTTCTTCCTAAAATCATTAGAAATATAAAACTAGATGGACCATGTTCCATTTTGTTGCCTAACTAGAGGAAGAAAGTGTGTGTGTTTGTGTGTGTGTGTGTGTGTGTGTGTGTGTGTACGCACGCACGTGCCACAGAGAAATCATTTGCTTCTTTATTATTAGTTTATTTTTTAATTGAGGTATATTAGGGTACAACTAATATATGGTCAGATAAAGGGTCAGATAAAAACAACCTTAAAAACTAACCTTTGAAAACTAACTACAGAACACAAATCATTTGCTGTAGAAGTGACATTTAACTTGAAATAATTATGAAATGTAATACATATTCATTTTATATATTCACATTCTTCGTAAGCAAATTAAAAAGTTCACTACAATCAATGATTTGAAATTGAGACTTCTTTCAGGAGTCTCTAACACTGGGCACCTTCATTTCTTTTTTTCTTGACCTTGATGAGAAATCATTGTGAGTTGTCTGAAGCACAAAACAAAAATATAATAGGGGTACAGAATGGATGCAGAAAAGAGAAAGTGTAAAATAACAAAGCATCCTTTTTCTTCCCTCTTTCTTTCCTTCCTCCCTCTCTCCACTTTGCTTCTCCCCTTTGTCCTCCTTTACCTTCCTCTCCTTCTACTTCTTCCTATTTTGCTTTCATGTTAAAACACTTCTTACCTTAAGCAAAGCATGACTTTGTTATAAGTTCTGGAATCTTGAGATAACATAGTGATAAAAAAAAAAAACCTTGCTAAATATGCATCAGGTTAAGTGACCATTGATGGTGGTTCATTGCATAAATTATCTCTCTCCAAAGAGTAAAACAGGTTCAACATTATTTAACCTGATTTTATTTCACTATACCATTATACACTTCCATCTCCCTAGTAAATTGTCTTGGTGTGTTTATATTTGGCTGCGTGTGTTTACATAGCATAACCTTACTGCACTGAGTGAGGATACAAAGAGTCGGCCCTCAGGACAGTGGATGCACTGTTGGAGACCTTCAGGAGCGTGGATGCACAGTGGGTAATATCTAAATCATATATGATTCTATAAAGCAATGTTGCCTCAGTAAAAACTTTTAAAAATGTGTGTATGCATGGGAGGCTCCCTGGTGGTGTAGGGGTTAAGTCTCAGCACTATCAAGGCTGTGGCTTCAGTTAGATCCCAGCCAGGGAGCTTCCCACATGGCGCAGCAGACCTCTCCTGTTTCACCTGCTGCTCTCCTCAGCAGTGTATTTCAGTAGATCCATCTGTTCTGCTCCCTACTCTGTCTCTGGTGAATCCTCTCACCACCCGACACCTCTGGCCTATATCCCAATTGCATGCATAAATAAATAAAAATAAATCCCTTTTAAAAATGTGTGTATATATGAGGCAGCTACATTATAAATACCAGTGCTAAGAAATACCATAGTTGCATTAAGAAATACAATTGAGGGCCTCAACAGCAGACAAGCTGAAACAATGGAGAGAATTAATGACCTTGAAACAATTTCAGAGAATATGCAAATAGAACAACACAGAGAAAAAAGAATTTTAAAAATGAAAGTAGTGTAAGAACACTTTTGGGTAACTTAAAGAGAAATAACATCCATGTCATAAAGATTCCAGTAAAAAAAAAAATCTATAAAAAAAAAAAACTTGCTGAAAATCATCTGTCTGGGAAATGAACCAGGCATCTGATCCAAGAAGCCCAAAGAGTTCCAAAAGAAACAATACCAGACACATACCAGACTCATTATAATAAAATCAATTCTTTTCATCCCTTTTTATCTTAAAGATCCTATATATTTTTGCTCTAATAAATTTAATGGGCTTTTTTACTTACAGGTTTTAATCCTAAATTACTCTGAGAGGTTTAAAGCCAATTTTTACCCCCTTCCTGTCAACCCATCCTCCTATTTATCAGTTCCCTGCTAAAAAATAACTTTATGATGATAATGAAGATATATGAGTAAAAACACTCCCCAGTGCAAAGGTTTAAAATGCCCACAGTTACATAATTTCTTCTCCCTCCCCAATGTGGCTTTATATTACATCACGCTTCTGTCCAATTTTTTTGCCTAATGAAGTAATTCATCCTATGATGAGTCCAAAAATGTGTTAGGGAAATTTTCTCACCAACTCATTAAAAAAATATATAATTGGATTTCTAATTAATTTCTTCTATAAAATCAAACCCCAGGAGAATCAAATAATAAATTTACAAAATAAACCCACAAAAGTTATAGAAGAAAATGTAGACATTTATCTATAAGCTTGGAATAGAGGAAGCTCTTTCTAAGGTGGAGATTACTACATCCGTCATGAACTTGACAGTATGAGTGTTCTTTTCTGAGCCACATAGCTTTGTCTCCTGTGGTCTGCGGCCTTCAGCAGGCTTGGCCCTGAACTAGGCATCATCCCCAGCTGTCTGGTGTGCCAATAATGGTGCACAAGAAGCAACAGGAGGGAACAGGTTCAATGGGACCATCATAGCCCAAGGCTGACTCAAGAGAAATGCCTGCCTTGTAGGTGTAAAAGAATGCAAGGAACCCCCAAACTCCCTCCACACCTGCATACATGTTCTCCTCCCCTTTTACATCCAAGGAGTTTTCTCTCATATCCCCTGAACACAGGAGAAAGATTAAACTTCAACACTTATTAGCACTTAGCACTGTTTTGTTGGCATAGGCATTAAAAATCTACAGATTGAATGATTGTACATTAAAACCACAGAAGGAAATATACTAAGCCAGTTTCATAACTTCCACTGATTCATAACAGCCACTGATTCTCAATTTCTGGCCTGAATTACAATCTCTTTGTGGACATAACTGCCACTCAAATTCTTCCTTTTTTTCTAATGCTAGCCCATTCCAAAGAAAAAAATTAACAGAAATTGACCAGAAATGTTGCTTCAATTTAAGATATTCTTTTTGCTGCATATGATTTGGTAGACTTGAAAGGTAATAACCAATGAAAAATTAGAGAAATCGTGATTATTTTCTGGAAGAAGTGTCAAGATGTTCTCCTACACATTTTCTAGATTTTTCATATTAATGGATCCCTGAACTTATATGCACCAGATTTATAAGAGAGAATAATGAGTATTAACTATGGATTCCTATTGTTTATTCCTAAATCAATACCCATAAAGCATTGAAATCGTTTTCACATTTTGCTGCCCTTGAATTGACTATGTTGTTCACAGCCCTGTAAAAACATGGCACTTTTTGACATTTGCAGAAATAGCAATTACCCATAGTAAGAAGCACAAAAAGGCCCCAGTCAGCCTGTCTTACTTTAACTGTGTCCAATGACATGATCAAAATTGCTTCAGAAACACAGTTACTCAAGTGAATAACTATTAAGGTAATAAACCCAAGAGAAAAATCCATCTCTGCTGAACCAAGTGGGAACTAAACACTACACTAGCAGCTTTACAACTAAGCAGAGCATATATTTACTTCAAAACAAACAAAAATGAAGATTTTCAGTATTTTACCTTATATCTCCATTTTGTCCCTTCTTGAGACTTCAGGTTACATGAAGAATGTGGCCACAGATGTGGGGAACTAAATACAATATGCTGGGGATTCCCAGACAGGTCTGATCCTTCGTGGTGTATTTGCTTTCAATTACTGCTCAGAGCCCAGACTGTCACCCCAGTTTTCAAATGACCTGTCCAAGTTCTATAGTTCATTCTGTTGCCAATTTACAAAGCAATTCTGGCCATTTCACTAAAACTGTTTTCTAATCCACTCTTCTAATCTGCCCAGAGGATCAAAATATTATCCTTTAATTCACTCTTCTAATCTTAAAGAGGCATTATGTTTCTCAGCTTTACCAGGGTATTGCTAAAAATAATTTGTTCAACTTTAATAAGCGAAAGAAATTAAGATAAAAATCACTCCTATACCAATGCATTGACTGTTATCATTTTCAAGTCTGTTGCAGACATTGCAGTTTTGAAAACAAATTATAATTAGATATTTTAAGGGCTTCAGAAAATACTATCAATACTGTTTATTCTAATTTGTTTACCGCCTGCTATTTCTCTTTCAGAAAACTGTCGTTCGAAAAGACTGTGCATTTCCATTGCCACTCGCAATTTTCAGTAAGTCAGGCATCAAAAGATGGTGCTGTCCATATTTTGAGTCAGAACTGGGCATCACACCTCGTGCTACATGAGTAATGGGGTCCCACTTGATGAGACTCTCCCACCCTTGGTCAAGGTGCGTCACTTGCCTCGGCAGTTTGTCGGCATGTCAAGATATTACCCCCCACCCCTGAATCTTCAGGGCGTCAAACCTAAGGCCTCCCACCATGACAGCTTATCTGTTACCCCACTAGAATACATTATCCTCTTATTTTTCTAGAAGGCTTTGGAGGTTAGTAGTTTTAGAAGGACGGAATTAACACTAGCATCTTAGAGATGCTGTGGTCCTCACCCACCTAGTTCTCAAAAATGTTATGGGCTGAATGCTTGTGCCCCCACCCCAAATTCTTATTTTGAAACCTAACCCCCAGGTTGTGGTATTGAGAGGTGAGACCTTTGGGAGGTGATGAGATCATAAGTGTCCAGCCTCTATGAAGAGATTAGTGCTTTTGCAAAAGAGATACTGGGGGAATCCCTCACACTTTTCACTTTGTGAGGGCACAGCAAGAGGAGCACATCTATGAACCAGAACTCACCAACACACTGAGTCTACCCACACCTTGACCTGCAACTTCCAGTCTCCAGAACTGTAAAAGATAAAAATGTTTGTTATTTATAAGCCCCCCAGCCTGCTATGTTCTCTCCCAGCGACCCAGATGAACTGAGACAAGAATCAGGAGCTCTATTCGCTGGCAGCTGGGACTGTTGCTGGCTCAGGATCAGGGTGAGAAGCCCTGCAGGAACTCCCTCCCTGCAGCAAGAGTGATGCCCGAGGTCATATCCCATCCCAGGAACAGCCCACATTGAATCCTGTTTGGTGTGGATTGCCTGCTTCAACCTCATTGCCTGAATTGGAGACACCTCTGAGGAGACACATCAGGGCTTCCGAGCTCTCCCTGAACTTGGCTAAGACCACGTTGGGACCACATGGCTCACTTTAACTTCACTGAATTTTGAAGACTTAGTGCAAAAATTAAAAAGTGAAATAGCTCAATAGTTTTTTTTTCTTATTGATCACTTGGAAAAATGCTGTATTTTGGATATATTGGATTAGATAAACTTTGTCATTAAAATTAATTATACCTTTTTGTCTTTTTCCCTTTCTTTTGTGTTACTAATGGAAAATTTTTGTATTTTTTAAATTTGTGTATGTAGATCTCATTTGCAGCTCACATTTTTTTCCTAATGGATGATGGTGTGCTATATACCTTATGCTCAGACATCAATCTGTTTCATACACATACACACACACACACACACACACACACACACACCCAACTCTTCAGAATTAGCCTGGCAAAAGAAAATTTTATATAAGTTGTTTGCTCTTCTGGTGCCAAATCCCTGGTGTGCTTAATTTTTCTACAATTAGAATTGGAATGTGACTTTGAGTCACAACCAAAAAGACATCTTCATAATCAGGAACCAAGTCACCATTGTTAAGAAAATGTAATTTGGCATAATCACATGAAATTAAGGTTTAGTAGCTTCACATTTTTCCTTGAATGAAACAAATGCAATGAACAAATCAAGTAACTCAAATTTAGCAGTTAACAAAAAGTCCAAACCTACCATTTCCCCCCATTATCGAATTGATGTTTGCAGAGACAGTGCTAGGAAAGATAAAACAGTAGTTTAGGTGTGAGGTACCACTTTTTTAAAATTGATGGAAGCAAGTTGCAGACTTATGTAATATGATGCTCTCTCAATAGACAATAATAGTATAGGACAGAACGAAAATAAAACAAAACAAAATAAAATAAGTAGTGTACCAAAAAGAATTGAATTGCTTTCACCTCTAGCAATCAAGTGGCTGGAATGTTTCAGATGCTACCTGATTATATTTAAGGACTTAAATTTGAATTCCTAATACTCATAGAATACATTTTCTTGCCATCTCCCATGTCACAGCATTCTAAAAGCTAAGCTAGCAACCTGCTCAGAGCATTGCCTGGTTTAATAATAGCCAAACTTGTCAGAGAAGACGACCCCTTCACTTTTGAAGTCTAATGAAGTTGATTTAATTTAGCTCACTAAATTGCCTCATATTGTGAATTTCAATGTGCCATGTGTAACAGCTTTCTTTCTAGTGATTTTATATATATATATATATATATATATATATATATATATATACATATATAGGAGTCATTGTTGCCATTGCATTTGGGGGTATTTTCTCTTCATTTTTCTTTCTCAAAGGTACTGAATTTATACACACTTAAGGGCCTTCCTGGTGGCTCAGCGGTTAAGCACTGCGCTGTGGAGCTGTCAGCAGCGAAGACATGAGTTCGACACCCAGCAGGGGAGATTCCCAAATGGCGCGGCAGACCTCTCCTGCCTTGCCTGCTGCTCCCCTCAGCAGTGTATTTCTGTGACCTGCCTGTTCTTCTCCCCACTCTGTCTCTGGTGAATCCTCTCACTGCCCCACGCCTCTGGCCTGGACACCAGCTTATATGCCTAAATAAATAAAATCTTTAAAAAGAAAAAATACACATTTAAAAATTGCTTGATTAATGACATTGTTAGCCAAAAGATAAAATTTGAAAATAGTAAACACAAACCACTTAACAAAAATAAATACCACTTTTTTGGCTAATTAGCAGTGACATATTAAGGTCATATGTTTAATTCTCAAATCATCCTTTATTTCCCTCTGGTTTTTTATCTGTTTATTATTAAGGAAATCAAACACACATACAAACACATAATTTTCTTTTCTTGGGAACTCATAATTTTGGATTCATGACTACTAAGTAAAAATTTATACTGTCATGGCAGTGGAATTTGTCACAACTTTCCCTTTTCTTATAAAAATATAATCCATGTAGTATCAAAGGCATACTTTGTTCATCCTTAACAACTCCAGTTAGTTTCCCTCTATTCTAGATCCCAAGAATTTTCACACACCCTCTAAGAAAACAGTCATTGGTGGAAGCAGATGCAAGAGGCACATTAATATCATTGCATAAACCTGCTTCAACTGCTTTTTTTGCCCTATGAATGTGGTGGGAATTAAAAATCAAGCAACAATAATTCTAAGGAAATATTATATTGTCCTCTAAAGTCCAAAGAAACTCCCTGGGAAACAATTTGAGGAATGTTGGGGGAGATCAAAACAATTACCCTCCTCCTCCTCTAGTAATGGGCTGCATTTTAAAAACAGTTTTAGGTTTTCAGAAGAGTGAACATAAAGTACAGAGTTTCCATTGAATTCTTACCTCCCTTCCCCCAATTTTTCCTACTATTAAAAATTTGGAATAGTGTGGTACTCATCACAAATGATACACCAATACTGATACATTATTATTAACTAATTCCATAGTCTACATTATGATTTGCTCAGTGCTGTTCTTTCTATGGGTTTTGGCAAACAATCACATTTTTCCACCATTATAATATCACGCCGTATAGTTTCACTGTCCTAAAAATCTTCTGTGCTCTGCTGATTCATCTCTCCCTCCCCTCCCCCAAGCCTAGCAACCACTGTGTATTTTTCTGATCCTGATTATTTTGTGTTTTTTCCCCACAATATCCTATAGTTAGAATCATGCAAGATCTAATTTTTACAGATTTGCTTCTTTCACTTAGTTGTATACATTTAAGATCCTTTCCTAAATGTTCACACTTGGTTAGTTCATTTATTTTTTTAATTGCTGAAAATGCTCTATTGTATGAATGTGCCACTGTTAATTTATCCATTCACCCCTGAAGGATATCTTGGTTACTACAAACTTTTGGCAATCATGAATAAAGGTATTATAAATATTCAGGTTCAGGTTTTTATTGTAGTATTAAGTTTTCAATCAATTCATTAGTTTTTTTCAGCTCTTACCAGGGAACATGATTCTGGATCATATGATAAGAGAATGTTTAGTTTTGTAAGAAACTTTCAAACCATCTTTCAAAGTGGCTATACTATTTGCCATTCCCAACAACAACAACAAATATTGCTCCTCAGACCCACTAGCCTTTGGGTCCAACCATGTTATGGATTTTAGATGTTTCATTAGCTATCTAGAGGTACATAGTGAAATCTCATTGTTGCTTTAGCTTGTAAATCCACAATGACATGAGGTTGAGTATCTTCTCATATGCTTATTTGCCATCTGTATATCTTATTTAGTGAAGTGCCCAATTAGTTGAAGGCCTCAAAAACAAAAATTGAGGTTTCAGAGAGAAGAAGTAATTCTGCCGCAAGTCTACAGCATTGAACATACATAGAGAGAAAGAGAGAGAGACATATACATATATACATGTATATATGCACACTATATGTACTATATGTATGCACGACATATAATATCTGCACTACATATGTGTGTTTATATATTTATGTTATCTACCTACAAGACAAAATGCATTTACATGGTCTTTTGTATTTGCTTATGCTGTTACTGTAACTGGTGTTATCTACTTCTTCACATAGATTGAACTTACTGCATCCTGAAGGACTCCATTTAGTATTTCTTGTAGGGCGAGCCTGCTGTTAATGAATTCTCTACGACTTGATTTATATGGTAATATATTAGTTTCTCCTTCATTTTTAAAAGGTAGTTTTCACAATGTAAAATACTTGATTGACAGTCTTTTCCTTTCAACACTTTGTATCTGGCATCTGATGGACTCTGGATTTCCATAGTTTCTGAAGAGAAAGCAACTGTTAACTTATTGAATGTCCTATGTCCTCCAGGGGTCTGTTAGCACTTACTACTTTCAAAATCTTCTCTCTGCTACTGCATTTAGAAAGCTTGATTATCTTATACCTGGGTATGAGACCCAGAGCTTCTCCCACTTTGGTTTGTTGAGTGTATCATATAGGTAGATGAATGTTTTATCAAATTTGGAAGATTTAAAGCCACTATGTCTTCAAAGGTTCCTTCTGGCCTGTCTCCTTATCCTGCTGCATCATGCAAGTGTTGGTATGTTTGATGATGCAAACAACCAGTGTAAGGCTTTTCCAAATGAGACCTTCAAAATCTAAAATGCAGTTATTACAACAGAGGAAATACATGAAAGCCATTAACTATTTACAGACTTGCTTTAGAAGAGAACAAATAATTAATTTTAAAAAACATCTTCTCTATCTGGCATTATTTGCAAAACACATAACCAATGAATCCTTTAATTGTTTAAACATTTAAAAATTTTAAAGAGTACACTTTTTTTGCACTATTCAATTGTAAAAATTACTATTCAATTTAAAACACTGTAGTGATTTTATATCCATCTAAAAATATTGATGCCATATTTTTGTCCATTATAGTTCATAATTCTCATGATAAATATTTTGGAGTCAGTCTTCTATTTTTTAAATGTAATTGATATCAGCAGTTTCTGAAACATGAGAATGATCTCAAATTAGACTATAAAAATTATCTTTATTTTCTGAGACAGTAGTTGAGAAAATGAGTTTCAGTGACTATGATTACATTATTTGTATTCATTTTCTAACAAATACTGAAAAATTGTGTTCCCTCCAAACTATTTCTTTAGAAATCTACATACAGTTGCAAAATTATCTTCTTGGCAACAATTACAAAGTGAATTATTTCAATGTAATCATTCATTCAGGATAAACCAATAAAAAATTCAGCCCATTTTCCATAATGAACACAATTCATGAGGACCATAAAAAAGTGCATGTCAAGAAATTAGCGTTGCGTCATTGACACCAATGTGAAATAGCACATAACTAATGAACGAGTGACATGAAACTAATGAAATATCAAGGAGAATTAATATGATGCCCTTCCTATTTCTAAAAGCATTTAGGAAAAAAGACCCAAACTCTAATGGATCATACAGGGTGATTATCTCCAGCTTGTAATTTTAAAACAATCATTGATCATGTGCAAGAGATTTGCTAAAAGCCATACCTTTACTGAAGTTAAGAACTTCTCAGCCTGCAGTGACTGAAATTTATGACACGTCAACTGCCAGTTATGCTAATTTCAGAGCAAAAATCAACCAAAGTGAATCACTGAGTTGCTTTCTAATGCTCGTTCCACATTACATCTTCAATTTTTGAGCCTTTGTTCTAATTTCTAGTTTAATGAAACTATTAATCCTCCCTCTCCCTCTCACTTTTCTCCCTCTCACACACATTCTCTCTGTCTCTTTGTCTGTCTCATTCCATCTCTTTCTCTCTCTCTCTTTAACATGTCATTATAAAATTAATGTATTAACCTCTCAACAGAATAGCTATTCCTGACAATTTCATAACTGTCCTGTCATAAAAACCATCTTTGCATCATTATTCTATTAGAATGAATACATTCGATAAGTGAGTTGTGGACCTATAATAAGTTGAATATGCTTTGGAGCAAAATACGTTTTAGGAATAGAACTAGACTCTCAAATGCAAAAAGAATGTCTTTGGTTCATTGATTAGAATATGAAGACTAATCAGGAAATTTTCTAATTAAAATGTTCTGTCATCAAGTGGAAAGGAGTCTCTCTACTACTTGACCTTTCTGCTTTTTTTCATTTTATATGTTTTTAACTTTACACATAAAATACCTACATTGTTGTTTTTATGTCTGAGAATTGTTTGTAGTGAATTTGCAAAATATAAGTTATTTTCCTTTTTGTAATTTTTGGCATCTCCTTAATCAGGATAGGCTTAAATAGTTAGCCTGTAATCCAGATTATGAAACAGTAATATGTAGCAACAAGTGTCTAAGAAGACTGAAGCAAATGTGAGTATTCTCATTTTACAATAATAAGACAGTGGTTCATAAAAACTGACGCACTGTTAATAGACAAGGTAGGTATAAAACTTGAATGTCTTGAGCTCCTTATCATTGCTCCTTATCTGGCATTATTTACTAAATTTAAGAACTTCTGAAACCCTAGAATGAAAGTCAGCAAGAGAATACTGATTTTCATTTTCTAGACTAGTAAATATGTGTGTATCGTTGTGATAATATAAAAAGACAAAATTCCACCACTCATCACTGCTAGAGAGAAAATACAAAAACACATTAAAAAGAGAGAGAATTGAATTTCTTGAGAGCCCTCTCTTTTTGCTTTCCTTTACTCAACAGATTTTCATTTTTAGTCTTGCAATAAGACAGACATTTCAAAATGAACTTTAAAGTAATAAAGGTAACTATAAAAAAAACAAGATCTGTACTTCCCTTTGTCGTCACATATTTAATACAACAAATTGTACTGATTCACCCCTTCTATCTTTAGGCATTGCCTGCAAAGGGATGTATTTGCACCATTTGAAGCACTTTTATGGGGATAAGAGGGTTGCATTTATTTAATATGCAATTTGTCATATTATATCAATACCTTTTTATGTCAGTTAAATTTGTTAAAATTGCTATATTGTGGAAGGTTGAATGTGACATGATAGCAACTTTCCACATAAGCAATTTATTTGCTGGAGGAGCTTGCACATCAGACATCGTGACTACAGACTGTTAATGTTGACTCTAACAGAACACAGAAGCAAATATTACACTTGCTCAATGTTCACTCATCACTAACTCTCCCTCCCCTGCTGATAAAAGTACTAATAAGAGAATACCAGAAATCTGTAGATCATTTTCCCCTGGGAAGTGAGTCGTTAATTAAATAAGGACCTTCAAAGTGGTTGGTTGGCCTGGGGGAGGGGGCGGGTGACATAAGGTGGGACATCTTGGTCATGATGTCCATAGGGGTTTCTTCACAACAGGTCCTCAGTACACTTGGACCCAGGCAAAGCCAATCCACCTCACAATCAGCCTCAGCCCAACATCAGCATGAAAAGAAATCACGTTCTCAAGCAATCATCCTGGAAACTTCGTCTGTTTACTGTAGATCTTCCTAACGTGGTGCATCAGGGGGTGACATAGCCATTCACACATGCAAAATTTCCAAAATTATTTTCCAGACATCTCTCACCCTCCCCCTGGTTTCACACTTGTGAGTGAAATTTCACAGCAGCTGTTAAAATTCTCTCCCTCTCCTTTTCATGGTTTCTTTGCTTTGAAATGCTTATGTTTTCTTGCTCTCCCTCTACAGCCCTGCCCCACACCACTCTGACAAGTGAGGCCTCTCCTCACCAGTGTCTGCCAGTTGTCTTCTGCTCTTGTTTAGATGGATTTTTTCACGAGCACAGCCCTACTAGGAATATGTACACCCTCCAACATAGGAATATGTACACCCTCCAACATATTGATACCTATTGTAAAATTCTCTCTCAGAAGGTGGGGTAAGAAGATAAAAGGCTTGCAATTAAGACTCCCTGACTAACAGCCACTGCCTCTTTTTCCTCCCTTCTCCTGCTACTCGGGCACTTGGGATCTCACAGCCCTGGGCACTGTAGGTGTGAACAGCATTTCTTTGAGTGCTCCTTGAAGCTGTTTTTGTTACAGGACAGGGAGAGGGGCACCCCCAGAACCCCCAAATCTGTCCTCTTTAAATAGGTTCTGCCATCCGCCACATCAAAACAAAACATACAAGACCTTTAATGGAAAGAAACTTTAATACAATTAGTGTGCAATACAGAAAAGACAAAGAATATAGTTTCCAAATCAAGCATCCAAAGCTACTCATCCCCTTTTGGGTAAAAGTCCACCCAAATGAGACTGGCCCAAAGCAAGGCCCAAAAGCCTGCAACAATTCTAAAGCACCTTTTGGCAGGGACCCAGAGAAAAGGATCAGAAACATCCAGACAAGAAACACCCAGGCAAGTCTGGGAGAAAAAGAGCAAAAGCAAAACCAAGATCAAAGCTGCCATTGGGGGCCTCCCCGGTGGCGCAGCTGTTGAGCGCTGCACTGTGGAGCTGTGGGCAGCGTGCGGTGCGAGTTCAATGCCTGGCCGGGGAGAATCCCACATGGTGCGGCAGACCTCTCCTGCCTCACCTGCTGCTCCCCTCAGCAGTGTATTTCTGATCTGCCTGTTCTGCTCCCCACTCTGTCTCTGGTGAACCCTCTCGCCGCCCCACGCCTCTGGCCTGTACCCCAGCTTGCATGTATAAATAAATAAATCTTTAAAAAAGATAAAAATAAAAAAGCTGCCATTGTTAGCCTCCCCACGGGTCTCTCACCCACATCTGTTTCAGCCAGTCCAGGACCAAGAAGCAAGCCCAGTTTCTTCACATGTCTCTTTGTTTCACATGTCTTCTCCAGGTCTCCTTCTTGCTCTCCATCCTGCCTCCTTCCTCTCCAGTCTCTTATCCAGCTTCCCTTCACCCTGCTCAGCTCCACCCTCCTTTGGGTGGGGGCAGGGAACCTGGAACTTCCCCTTTTACTGGGGACCTCCTTGTTACACTTTCTGAAACAGTTCTGAAAACAAACAGCTTCTAGTGTTCTCCATCTGAAACTGAAGGAGACTTGTTGTCTTCTTTTCTGATTGCTGCTTGGTATATCATGTAAACTAAACATCTCCAGACACTTTAACAAGGGGATACCCAGAGGACCAGAGAAAAAGACCAAACATGAAGGGAAAGCCCATCACCCTCTTCTTTCCTCTGACCAAGAAGAACAGAAATTTTTTTAATTAATATATTTATTTTTAACAGAGGTAATATTGGGGTATCTCCTTCACATATGACAACCATAATGCATCTACCACCATCTAGCCCAGACTTTACCACCACAGATCATTATGCCTCCCTCCCTCTCTGTTCCTTACTTTCCCTTACCCCTCCCCCCTTGGTGTCTCAGTTCTGTAGTCAGCTATCAAGGGTTAGTTTTTCAGCTTGTTTTTATCTATTAATTTATTTCCCTTACATTCAACATATTAGTGGCACCATCTGGTATCTTTCTCTTTCTAACTTATTTCACTGAACATTATCCCTTCCAGCTCCATCCATGTTGCTGCAAATGTCAAGAGTTTATATTTTTCATCACTGAGTAATATTCCAGTCTTTAAGACTCTCAGATGTTTATGGCTTTTGCATTAAAAATTAATTTTCCAATTGTAAGCTCATGAAATAATTTGTTGGAGATGCTCAACTTAGGGAAATAATGTAAATGTGATAGTTTCCTTGACAGTGAGGTGTATCTGTCTCTTCTGTGTATCCCCCCCCCAAAAAAGTGCAATTGCAATCTCATGGTAGTCTACATAATTTCTTTCTCCTTTGATGATATTTCAAAATTCTTTAAAAATATGGTCAAATTAGGGCCTCCCCAGTGGCGCAGCAGTTGGGCGCAGTGCTGTGGAGCAGTTGGCAGTGGTGTGAGTTTGATGCCTGGCCAGGGAGATTCCCACATGGTGCGGCAGACCTCTCCTGCCTCACCCGCTGCTCCCCTCAGCAGTGTGTTTCCATAGATTTGCCTGTTCTGCTCCCCACTCTGTCTCTGGTGAACCCTCTTGCCACCCCATGCCTCTGGTCTGTACCCCAGCTTGTATGTATAAATAATCTTTAAATATATATATATATATATATATATATGGTCAAGTTGCTGCCCCAGACTCACCCTTTTTGTATGGTTCTCAACAAATAATCTAATCCCTCTGATACTCCTAATAGGATGGGAGCTATTCATTTGGAACTTAATAACTGGGTTATTAAGATTTATTAAAATGTATTATTCCTGAAATTGTATTTTGATGAGCTGTTCTACCAGAGAAACTAGTCACCTCACCAATCAGGGCAGAACTCAATGTTTCCTAGTCAAAGAGTGTGGAAAATACCCACAGGTGTGAGAAAGCACATGTGGTCATGCGTGTATGGATAATGTCATGAGATGGGGTATAAAATGGTAAGGTTTTCCTTTTTTATTTTAAATAATGTATATTCAACAACTTCAAGTTAATTCTTATGATTTGATCAATCCATAATGCAAGGTATAATCTTGCATATTTTCATCATTTTTTTTCAATTTTTATTAACTGCTTCTTAAACATGTATGTATAATGGCAAAATTATTCATTACTACCTCATTATTAAGACGACTGTTTTAATATTATCTCTCCCAAAGTATGGCTGGCCATGAAATTAAGCAAAATTATTTCCTTGGTTAAAGCTTAAGCAGTTGCCTTATTTGGAAAAGCCTAGTTGACTGTGATCTGTTGTCTTTTTACCAAGTTCAATTTCATGGGAGGGGCTGTGAAGGCTTGATGGAGGTTGCTTTTGAAAAAGATAAACTTCTCTAAGGGCATGTACCAGGAGAACCTAATCTTCTTAATTCTTCAAAAGATAAGCAGAACTTAATTTGCATGCTTTTATCTACTCTGTCTTCCCCAGTAACCTCTCTAACTGACCTTCCTTTCTCCTGGCAAAACCCAGCGTCTAAACTACTTCAGATGGCATCTGAAGTCATATGTGAGTTACTCAGTCATTCTGGGTCTCTCCTATATATGTATACATGAGGTATTTATGGTATTATTAAACTTCTTTTTGACTTTTTCTCTTAGCAATCTGTGTGGTGCTTGTTTGATTACTTGTTAGCCTGAAAGAACTCAGAGGAGCAGAGAATGAATCTTTTGTGTCCTGGGACATTTAACTGGAGCAAACAAGCAAACACTCTACTTTTCTCCAATAAATAGGTGGTTTTATCTTCCATGAACAAGAAACATTTAAATCTAAAGAGAAAAAAGTGGGCTTTTGTAATGTTAGAAATTAACAAGAAATCCTTTTTGTTTTTTCTGTAGCAACAGATCCTCCAACTACACAGTGTGAATTCTCTCCCTACTTGCCACGGTCACGGCAATGGACAATCTGACATCGCTCATATCTCAGGGATATTTCCCTGGACATAGAGACCCTTCTAGCACACTGTTAGGCAAGCATCCAAAACTGACAATTTTCTTTTCTTTAGGAAAAAATTTCCTTTTCTTTTCCCTCCTGGTCAGGAGTATATGGATATTTCCACTTTATTGCAGAATGCCTGATTACTATGTCAGAAGACCATAGTGTCAAATTGCTTTAACACCATTTTACATAAAAAGTAATAGAGCATTGACCCCCAGAATTCAAGGACTTTATTGGATTAATAAGCAAATTCTTAACAATATCTGATGAGCTAAGTTTAAAATTGTTATTCATTATTCTTTCAGGGTTTTTTAAATCTGTGATTTAAAGCACACACACACCTACAAACACACACAAAACCTAGGCCCCAAATCATGGAGAACATATCCTCCCAAGATTTCAAATATATGCTAATTATAAATGACCTAAAGGTAACTGTCTCGAGTAAACTTATGCATGAAATTTATTAGTTTATTTAGCCTTCAATATAAAATTGTAAATAAGAATAAAAATAGAAAATCTATTTAGTCTTCATTATTTAAAAACATGCTCACACATTTCCCCTTTCCACCTCCTTATTGCACATAGAGGCTCAGCAAACAAATTTCTAATGTTGTTAAATAAATGTGTTAAAAAGAAACTGTAGATAAGAAGTCACTTTGTACAAAATTAACAGGCAACTATAAATCAGACAAAACCATAAATCAACATTCTGCGGGGAGGGGGCGGGAGAGGGATCAAAACAGGGGAGGCAAGAGCACAAGAGACTATGGTGGTGGTGCACAGGTGAATCGGTGATGGGAATTCTGTGAGGACTACACCTGAGAGGAGAAAGCATACATTGTACAAAAGGAAGAATGATGTAAAATATATATAAAACTTAAAAATTTTAAAGAAGAAATTTGTTAGCACATGATACACACTAAAAAAAAAAGGGCAGTGGGGCCTCCCTGGTGGCGCAGCGGTTGAGCGCTGAGCTGTGGAGCTGTCGGTGGCGCGTGATGAGAGTTCAATGCCCAGCCAGGGAGGATCCCATATGGTGCGGCAGACCTCTCTTGCCTCGCCTGCTACTCCCCTCAGCAGTGTATTTCTGATCTGCCTGTTCTGCTTTCCGCTCTGTGTCTGGTGAACCCTCTCGCCGCCCCACACCTCTGGCCTATACCCCAGCTTGTATGTAAAAATAAATATTAAAAAAAAAAAGGGTAGTATGTAAGTAAATAAAATTTAAGATTTCACTTGTTCCATAGTGACCCTGCAGTGTCCAGTAATAACCAATAAAGATTAAGAATGAGTTTTAGGGCCTCTCTGGTGGCGCAATAGGTTAAGTCTCAGACTATGAAGTTATTTGCAGCCACTGCAGCAAGAGTTCCATCCTCAGCCAGGGAACTCACCCAATGGTGCAGCAGACCTCTCCTGACTCACCCACTGCTCCCCTCAGCAGTGTACTTGACTTGATCTTCCTGTTCTGCTCCCCACTCTGTCTCTGGTGAATCCTCTCACCACCCCACATCTCTGGCCTACACCCCAGTTCTTATAGATAAACAAATCTTTTAAAAAATGAGTGTTAGGGTTACCATATTCACTTTTAAAAATGTTGTCTTTATCAATCATCGCAATTGCAGGTTTCTGTGAAACCTGCTATTGTTCTTCCTATTTTCACTTCTCAACTCACCCCAAACTTACATTAACCTAAATTTTAAGTGAAGTTTAGGAAAAGAACAAAAATTGTTTTAATGTCTGATGGGGCAAGGGAACAAATATGTTTTTATTTTCATACTCAGAGCCATGAAAGATAAATTATTCATATCAATAAGCAGTCTGGCAATGCAACCCACTAACTGAAATAGCAAATCCCAAATTTCCTTCACTGGAGACAGGTGCTAAGGGAGGATCTTCCTTCCTACAACAGCCTGCCACCATCTAGGGGTAGCTGAGGGCCCCCCAGGAAGGGGTACTGCTCTAAGTTCTGAAAATAACTTTTCTAACCTACAGCTATATTTTAGTGTACAGGAGAGCAGGATGAGAACCCATAAATGAGAGACCATAGCTCTGGGAGTGATTACTTTCAAGCTTCACCTGTGAATCTGAGGCTGAAAGAAAAGGGGCTGGTGCTGATCTTGCAGATGATGTGGGCGCCAGTGACCTCAGAGTTGCATTTATGTTGCATTTGTGGGTTTATTTAACTTCCTGAATGAGGATCTATGCCAGAGCATAAAAAAAGAAGGAAAAGTCTCAAACCATTTTCTTAAATCAGGTGAAACATTGATCTGAAAACTTCACAAAAATTGTACTTAAAAAAGCTCACATTAAGTTAGTGAGATAAAAATGAATACTAAATAAAATGTTAGCAAACAGAATCCAACATGTCAAACATGATTGTAAAAGTTCTTGGTTTTTAAAATATTAAAATACACTTGCCCCTTATATTCCAGAAGGTCCTCTGCAATGAGTCAATTCAATTTAAGTAATTTTTAGATGATTAATTTTAAGCATAACTAATTATCTGATATTGGATGGATAAGTTAGCATCTTTTACTGAGACTGTGGGTATATTAACTAATTCTTAACACATTACCTCTAAGTGTTCATAAATTGGGAGGCAAGGTATTATCTGAAAGAGTGCAGATGTAGAACTTTATCCATCATTCTCTACATTCTGTTCTTCTCTGTCCCTATTTTTAAATCAAACTTAATGATGTGCTTCTTTATGAAAAGCAGCTCAGCCCCTGTCGTCACCACATTCTCCTAAGGTCTGATCCCAATTCTAGTTTTTCTAGCATTTTTCTCTTTATTTCTAAATCATATTTTCATACTGTATTTCTTGCTCTTAAAATTTTAAATATTAGCCTTGACACCCTGTTATAAAATATCAGAATTTAATGCAGACACACCCTCACTCAATCTCACAATTCCTTTGTCATTCTTCCAATATTATCTAATAATAGTGTTTAATCAATACACATTGTTTCCACTTTAACACTATAAACATTGTTCATGACTGGGCCAAATATTATAGGATCTATTTGTTCTTCACTGTTGAGTAACTCATTTTTCCTGCCTACCATTTTATTCCTGATGGCCTGTCTTCCTTGAAAAAATGGTCAATAAATCCACCCAAACCAACACAGGCATCCACATCCTTCTGTTCCTCTTGTCACGCACATTGAACTCTCTTGCGTGCTTAGCAATGTCAGCTCATTCATGTGTGCACAAAATCCCCAAAATAACACTCTTTGGGAAAATTATTCCTAGCTTTGAGATAGGAGATAAATGACTACACAAATTTTTAATATCACGTTAGAATATTTCCAGCACCACCACCTTCAGATCAATTGTCTATAGACATGTAATGTCTAAAAATTGATTAGAGCCAAGAAACTTCACAATCCTATAAAGTTAAAATTAACTTGTATAAAACCAATTAGGAAACTGATTAGGTACAATGATTTTTTTTAATCTTCCCTTTCTCTCTTTTTCTTCTTACTAGATTGTATGCATAAATAAATAATTTTTTTAATTAAGTAAAATCCTGTGGTTCTTTTTAATCTTTCTTTTATGTGCCCTAGCAACAGTACTTGGCATGGTTGGCAACTTGTCCTCATGGAAATCCCTTCGCATGGTTTCAAAACCCACATGTGCTTATTTTCCCTGGGCCTCACTGGTCTCTCCTTTCATGTCCTTCATTGGTTACGTCTTATCTCTCCACCTGCTAAATGTCAGAGCAACGTGGGGGTCAGTCCGAGGACCTGATCTGTACCAACACCTACTCGTCTCCTGACCTCAGCTTGATGCACGCTTTAAATGTCACCTAAATGGCAATAACACATATTTATCTAGCCTGGACACCTCTCTCAGACTCCTACTCTATCAACCATCTCTCTATATCTCCACTTGGATATCCGACAGACTTATGATGACTGAGCCCAAAACAACATTCCTGAATTTATTGCACCTCATGCTTTAACTTTGGCCCCAAATATCTCTCCTCCATATTTCTACCAATTTCTCATATTTGCAAATGTAGACTTCATCCTTCCTGTTGCTCTGGCCAAAAAGCTTGAATCTCCGTTATGTCTGTTCTTTATGAAACATCCTATCCAATGGCAAGTCCTGCCCGGCCTGTCTTCAGTATCTGTCCATAGACCAGCCTTGTCTCACCACACCATTTGCTCCCATTTGTGATCAAAGCATACACAGTCCTTTCCTACTCTCTCTACAAGTAATCCTGCCACTAGTACATTCCTTCTGTCTTTGCCCCAACTCTATTTTCTCCTAACAGACTGTGAGATCCTGTCTTGTAAAGTCTTGTAAAGTCTTCCATCTGCATTAGAGTAAAGCCAAGGCTTACAATGGCCAAAGGTTGAGCCCATCAGCCCATTGTCAGCCTTCCATCTCCTTTCCATCCTTATCTCTTTCACACCTCTAGCCAACTCTGGTCTCCTTACTGTTCCTCAGAAACACAAACTGCACCCCTGTCTTTTGTCTTTTCAGTACACTGTTACATCTCCAGCATCTAGAACAGTACCTGGTACACATATTTGATCAATAATTGTTAAAGGGAAAAGCTAACATATGAATGAATGCCCTTAGTTTTCTGAGCATCGATCTCTAATTCTTTTCAAACTCTTCAATATAAATGCAAAATACCACTAATAAGGTCAAACACATTAGGCAATCTATCAATTTCATATTTCCCCTTGCAGAAGGCAATGAAGATAAATACAAGAGTAAACATTCCCAAGCTTATGCAGAAGTCCTTTTTCTTTATCACTATTTCAGTTTCAATACATCCTGTTATTTTGTAGAGAAGATATAAAAATAAGTGAGTGATGGCAGGAATAAACAACATTCCACGAGGCTTTCTTCCAGTTTGTACCATTCTGTCAGAGAGGATTCTTGCCCCACACAAATAACATCTTATATTGTACTTATCATATTCAATCACCCAATGTACCATATTGGTAACAAAAGGGTTCCAAAAAATAATGTAAACACATTTTCTTCCATTTTATATAACATTACAGTTTCTGGAGTTTTGTTTTTTTTTTTTGTTTGTTTTGCACATTGCATTTAGAAAATACTTTGTATACTCTACAGGGCTTCTGATTAGGTGCACAGCCTTGCAATGTATTCACACTATCTAGGCCTCAGCCTTTTATATCCATATAGTGCAAAAGCCTAGACTATGATAGTCTAAAATTGTTTCCGTGTATAGAAATCACGATTGTATATCATTCAGTGTTCACAACCACCTTGTGAGTTAACACAACAGATTTTCTTTGCATTGAATTAATAACATATTTTAAACTTGAATATTAAAGATCACAAGGCACTATGAAAAGGCTATATTAGATAACGAGTTTTCTAGGTAATCCACTATATCTCAAAACAAAAATAAATAAGAACAAACTTGGGAAGGGTATATTTTATCATTTAAATTTTGGAATTACTTATTTCTGATAAGCAAACCATTGTGTTCATGTCAGAAATAGTATATAAAATTAGGAAAATATCACTTAAAATTAGAACAATATAGGGGGCCTCCTTGGTAGCACAAGGGGTTAAGTCTCAGCATTATGAAGCTATTAGCCACTGCAGCACGAGTTTGATCCCCAGTCAAGTAGATTCCCACTTGGCACAGCAGATCTCTCTTGCCTTGCACGCTGCTCCCCTCAGCGTGTACTTCAGTCAATCCGCCTGTTCTGCTACCCACTCTGTCTCTGGTGAATCCTCTCATTCCCCCCACTCCCCCTACACACATACCTCTGGCCTACACCCCAGCTTGTATGCATAAATAAACAAATCTTTTAAAAAATGAGAACAATATATAAAAATCAAGTGTATGATTATGCAAATACTGTACTGACCAGTTGCTAACTGACTCAGACTGACTTGTTAAAAGGAAAGTGTTTCAAGTCATGAAAAGACGTGGAGGAATCATAAATGAATGTTCTTAAGTGGAAAAATCCAATCTGAAGACTATGTACCTTATGATTCCAATTCTATGGCATGCTGGAAAAGGCAAAGTCAGTGGTTACCAGGGTTTGAAGGAGAGGGAGAGATGAATAGATGGAGCACAGAGGAATTTTAAGGCATTAAAAATACTCTGCCTGATTATGAGAGTGATGAATCCATGTCATTATCCAAACCGGCAGGAGATCCACCAACAAGAGTGAACCTTCATGTATACTATGAATTTTGGGTGATTATGTGTCTATCTGGGTTTATCAATTATAACAAGTACACAACTCTGGTGAGGGATGTTGATAGTGAAGGAGGTGCTACAAAGTGGGTGTGGGGCATTAGGGTATCTTTGTTCTGTCCTCAGTTTTACTGAGAGTCAAAAAGTACTCTAAAACAATAAAATTTTATTTTGAAATATACAAAAATATAAATAATGATAGAAAAATCAAAGAGCAAGCACAGATTCTTCCTGTGTAAATCAGAGTTTATGTATTAAAAGGACTGAAGTCTCTCAATCAGGATAAAAAAATGTACAAAGACTGTATCCATATAAATATAGAATGAGATGCATATGTCTACTTATTAAGTCCCGGCTGCACGCTAATACTATAGGGCCTGCATTTCTGTGTTTGAACCTTTGTGTTAATAACATCAAATGCTTAAAGGTTTCAAATATATGACTCCATGAAAGCAAGTGTTACAGAGAAAGGGAAAACTATAGGGGTGTGTGTGTGTGTGTGTGTGTGTGTGTGTGTGTGTGTACATATTTTTTTTAATAGTTAACATCAGGGTTGATATCACCTTTCAGAGCTATCAATGAGATTTCTTTGTCTCTTTAGAAAATTCTATTTTATACCCTGTTTTCATGTCACAGACAATAATCCTGTTGAGATCAATGTGCTCACAGTACAGGCATTTATAGATAGGAACTTCAGCTTATAAATTCACCACAGGACAAATATGAATTTATTTTCATTTTTGTATGGTCCATTTTTAGACAATTCTGCCATTTGTTGCTGAAGCAGCTCCGAAAGTTGTAATGATAATGTAGTGAAACTTAAATTTACCTAAATTTTATGTGCTTTACTTTTAGTAATATTTAAGTTTCTGTAATCAAATTAGGCTTAATATTTCTTTAAGAGACATACAAATATATGCTTGGCATGCTCTAAGAAACTAATATGCAAAATATGCCTTCATTTTTTGTCAGATTGCAAGTAATCTATTTGACTCTCCTTGAGGCAATCTGGTTAGAACAGTGTATCTCCAAATTAGGGTAATGCCGGTAATTACATGATATTTAGGATATTCTAGTTAGGATAACAAATAGAATACAGACAGGGAGAGTGTATCTCAGTTTATAGTAGAGACCCAAGGACCTTAACTAAAGTGACAAAATGAGTCTTTCTTAAAAGAAGGTAAATTATTTATATAATACAAATAAATTAAAGTGAGAAGAAATATGCATGCACACACATCATTAGCAATTTTCTTGGGCTTCCCGGTGGCGCAGGGGGTTAAGTGTCAGCACAATCAAGCTATCAGCAGCCACTGCAGCATGAGTTCAATCCCCAGTCAGGGAGATGACCTACATGGAGCAGCAGACCTCTCCTATCTTGCCTACTGCTCCCCTCAGCAGTTTATTTCAGTCAACCTGCCTGTTCGACTCCCCACTCTCTCTCTGGTGAATCCTCTCACCCCCTGCACCTCTGGCCTACACTCCAGCTCTTGTATGCATAAATAAATAAATCTTTAAAAAATCATTTTATTAATACATCATAATTTTAATAAACATTCACTTAGTATTGAGGAAAATCAGTCATATGGCAAAACCTGGGGAAGAACCGGACGTCCATGAGTGAACGGTACACAGCCTTGTTTTTCATGTGTCAGCTATGGCTAACAAGTACACGCACCATGACAATTAGTACGTTAATCTAAAAACAAATTCAAGAGGAACAAAATTAGGAGGAACAGAAAGAAAAAATGCTACCCAGGGCAAGACAATGAAAGATTTAAGATCAGATAGGGGCCATAAAGTCAAATGGAACTTCTGGGTGAGATGATGGCATTGTTGGGCATTGGGGGGAGAAAGAACCCCAACATCTGGTACCACATTCTCTCCTCTCTCTTGGAACCTGCTCTTCTTTTAATCTTCTATCTCCCAAATGACATTTTTTCTTACAACTCGACTCAGCACTTCCTTCAGCTTCACTCCCTCGGCTTGTTTTGCCATGAGTAGTCATATCACTTCCAAATTTTAAAGGTCATGATGTGATTCTTGGAATACTTCAACCATGTATTTACGTCAACCATTCTATTCCAATACTATCCAAGACCTGTGGGTCCTTGTAGTAGTTTCCTACTACTATATAACACATGATGACACTTTTTATAACAGGTTTATCTGACCTATTAAAAATGCATATCAGAGAAGAGAGAGCTTGCAACGAAGTTCCTGAAGAATGAAAGCAGTTAGATGGATAGAATGACCTCAGAGCAGGACATAAGAGAGAGGGCTAGAAAACTATTTTTATTGTAGCACAGGAAGTTAAATAAAATGAAGACTGATAACTGACTATTGAATGTGGCAATATGGAGTCATGGATACTATTTAGTCGGTGCGGTTTCAGTGATGTGAGGGGTCATTGGTGGGAATGCATTAAGGAAAAGAATGGGAAGAGGAAGTGAATGTTCCAATAAGGAGTTTGCTGTGAAGAAACATAGGGCACATGTGTAAGCACATACAAACAAACATTTTTGTGTTTTTGACCAATATGACCCAAGTTTTTAATTTGCAATGCACAACATAGTATTAGCTTAATATATAAATGTATAGCATTAACAAGACATAGTTATACATTGGGTGTGAGAGTTGAGCAATAAGAGCTGCCAGGAGGAATTAAGGATGATTCCTGCTTCCTATCCTAAGGAAGAATTCTCATCTGGAGTCCATCAAGCTTCAACTTGAAAACCATGAGTGTTAACTACTAACCAAGACTTCCTAATTCGTTGTTTTGCTAGAATGGATAAGTTTCTCAATTTTTAATCCATTTTTCTCATTTTTTGATTCATCTTAAATCATTCTCTTCTAGAAACACAAAAAAGTCTACTAACCTTCACCTTCTTCTCCATGACGTTATTCAAATATTCTGAACATTGTTATTTTTCCTATCAGGAGTTTTCTCTTTCTTAATCTAACATATCCCAATTATCTTTAGCTAAACTGTATCTTCCTAAATCTTTCCATTACTCTTTTTTTATTTAAAGTCACTACCTTCTATTAGTCACCCAAATTTAAAACTTTTCAGTTATTTTAACTTCTGTTCTCAGAATTGACATAAATTATTCTCCAAATTATCTTAATTATATCTCCATTGTGCCTTTCACATTCATTCTGTAGAATAGTGCTAGAGATTTCATAATAAGTTCACTCTACTCTCATTGACTGTTCTCATCAACTTTATTTTTTTCTTGTCAGGTTACTATGCCTGTGCATTTTCTTTCTTGCATATTTTTCATTAATAGCTGACACCGGCTGTGCTCACTCTTATTATTAAATGCACACTGTTGAATTATGGATGCACAGAGAGAGTCCATGAGAAATCTTACTATACTGGAATCATAGGGAGTTTTCTCCACTGACTTGAAGTGAGCCAAACCTTGATTTGAATATTCAAGAGGATAGGTTTTATTAGTGGGAGCAGAGATTGAGAAAAATAAAGGAAATAACAGCTCCAAATTCCCTCCATGACGTGATACTAAAATTACATATTTGTTCAACACTGTTTTAAAGATGCATAATCTGGGACATGACAAAAGGAGCAATCTATCCTTGGTTCCTTTTTTTTAGAGAGACAACCAGCAGTGCTCGTTTACCTTGATGTGTTTCACTTTTGGCCAAGAGGATAGACTAAAGAACAAACCCACAGAGGTAAGAGATTTCAGTGCTATTTGATAAAGAGTGGCTTTGTTGGCACTTTTCTCTCTGAACAGCAGGATTACTGAAAATAACAGGCTCCAACGTGTTTCTTTCACAGAGTCACCAAAAATAGTTCTTTTGTCATCTCTCTTAATGGAGCTAAAAAGTCAGTTTCATAGAAATTAGAAGCAATGCTAAAGCTTGTCTGGTTTCTCTTAGCAGGTATGCAGTTGAGGGCAAATGAACAGTCTCTACTGTTGATTATATGTTGAGCACAAGTTAGGACGAGGGGGGGTTTAGAATAACCAATTTCTTTAGCAACCACCAAAAAAAAAAAAAAAAAAAAAAGAGCAGAGAAAAAGAAAGAAATTGGAGTAAGAGCAAAAAGGCAGCACTGTTGCTGCACATTCTTTCTTCCATCCTGAACACAAAGAGCATCACATTTTCCTTCCTGTCTTAGTTTGCTTCCCACCTGCCACATGTCAGAGGTAGAAGGAGGAATGATCTAAACAGGTCTTCCAGTGGTCGATAAATAGAATTAGTGAATTTTAAATGTTAATGCATTCCATTCTGGACAATGAGGAAGACATTCCAATTCTTCAATTTTTTTTCCTTGACTTAGATGTACCAAAAGATAGAAAACCTGTCTAACAGGTAATTTATCTTCTGTATAGACTTAAAAATGAAAATAAAATATAAAAAGAAAAATTTGCTCATGAAGAAAAATCAATTGCCTCCATGGCTTGATGTCCAATATTTTTTAGCAAGCATATAATAACTGTTGTTGTAAAGAGAATAAGAGTGTTTCCAGATACCAACAGAGAGAAAGGATTTAGATTTTTTTTCATTCTGAGTATATTTCTAATTTTCATATATATTTCTGTACATTTCATATATATTTCTGTACATTTCCTTTAAAAATCTAATAAATAAGGAAAAAGAAATCTAGGACTTGTATATGTGTTTGATAATCTACATTTCAGGAATCTGAATAGCTGGAAACACCACCATTTAATAGCTACATAATATAAATCAGCTCATTTCCACCCCTCATTGCTGTAGGAAATGAAAGAAACATGGGGGGTTAATTGTTTTATCTAGAAAGGAAGCACATCCTCCCTACTTTATTGCTAGGACTAATACCATAGTAGTAATATCACTGTTAGATGCCTTATTAATATTGGCCACTCCACATAATTGGGTCTTCCTTCGAGGGTAGTGGTCAGTCTCCAAGAACAAGCCTTCCAGGACACAGAGAGACTGGGGTTGGGGCAAAGGTGGGACTGCTTCCTGGACTTGTTTCATGCAGCATCTCTTCCACTTTATTCTTTTCATCTCTAAATTCAGACCATTTCAAGAAGAAAGACTAGATCCCATTGTCCACTGGGAAGACACTCAGAGAACTGGCAGATATGTTTTAAATCCAGCTCAGCAGAAGTGAAAATCTGACTGAAGACAGGGAGAACCTATGGAAATGGAACAGAATTAAATGTTTCATATCACTAAAGGTTGGTCCTGGAGTTTTTAAATGGCAGAACCATGGATCTTTATAACCTGGTAGGATGAATATTTTCCATCCATTTTTCAAACTTTCCACTTCTGATATATCTTAGTCAAAGTAACTGAGCAGGCAGCTGTACTGGAAGCCAAGCGGTGTGCAGATGGTGGTGAGACTTAGTCGGGGCAATGACAGCAGCAGTCACCATCTCTCTGAGTCAAGAAGGGTATGGTCAGCCTTTCCATTGGGCAGCCCACGATCAGACCAGGGACAATCTGGAAACACTCTTCTGTCATTTTTAGTTTATATTTTGTAAAGAACTTTCCAAATTCAGATCCCTTACAACAAATCTGATGGAGATACTGCAGAATTTTCAAATATGGAAATTCAAAACTATCACTACTGTGAAATAATCTGCCAAACTTTTTTTAAAAAGGCATAAGATGAATCTTTATTGGGAAGAAAAGCTGGTAATTGCTCTCTGCAATCACTGACCCATCTGGCTTTGCCTCTCTGTTGATATATTTGACTTAGAGAAATTACACCATATCTATCTTAATTTAAATTTTCTGACTGTACATGTAGCAACTTAAGCTATATAAATATAAATAAAACCTACTTCATAAATATAACGAGCAATTTGTGTTGTTTTCTATGAATGATCTTAAGCAATATGTTGGATTTTATCAAAATGAACACAATTTATCTTAGGAACAACTAATAGTAACTTTGCAAATTTCTAGAATGCCATGTAGAAGCAAATAAAAATATTAGATATTAAGAAGTTGATTAGAAACAATTATTGGGGGTTAAAAAATGTAATATAAAAATTATTATGATCTAGCTCATGTAGAAGATAAACTTAGTAAGTTTTAGGTAACATCATCATTCTTGTGATTCAAAATTCAATAAATGCCTACAACTGCCCAATGCTGTCAAGCCTAAGTGTCAAAGTAGAATAGAACGAAAATGATGACATTAGCATTTGTAACCATGTACATTTTCAAACTGCAGTTCAGGCCTGAGTGCAACAGACATCTTTTCCAGTTTTCATAATCAAACATATACAACTAGATGCTACAATGGTATCCTTTGCTTGAAATAAAAATGCACATGTGTTCTCACGCCATTGTGTCTAAGGAGGTCGATTTCTCTGAAGCCTGCTTTTCATTTATGTTGGAAACAACAGGAACACAAATGGGTATTTAGGAATGGAGATACCCATTAATATTAGTCATGATTTACGAGGTAATGGTTTGGTAGTTTGAACTGTATTATCTACATCTTAGTTTTAAAACACCCAACAAGCACTAAATTAAATTCATTTCCTATACATCCTCACTCACTCAAGGCATATTTATGAGTGCCACTGGATGCCAAAGCCACATCCAACCTTCAAGGAGCTTGAAGTCTAATAACAGAGAGAAGCAAATTAATCATTCTAATGCTGTTTGCTGATGGTGTGATAAAGGATGCAAGCCTTGTGAGTCAGGAGATAGTTCATGGAGAATTTAACAACTAATATTAAAAAGATCCTACGGTGAATATACAGTAATGTAAAAGACATAAATAAAAATAACATTTAAAAGAAAAAGAGTCAGAAACCAGTGTCAAAATAAATCTGATAAAGAATTTGTTGAGCCCAAAAAAAAAAAAAAAAAAAAAAGAACCAGACTGGTGGACCATGTGGTGGCACAACAGTTTAAGTTGCAGCACTATGAAGCTATCCAGAGCCGCTGCAGCACAAGTTCAATACCCGGCCAGGGAGCTAATCCACACAGCGCAGCAGACCTCTCCCTCCTCACCCACTACTCCCCTCAGCAGTGTATTTCAGTCAGTCTGCCTGTTCTGCTCCCCACTCTCTCTCTGGTGAATCCTCTCTCCACCCACAGCTCTGGCCTACACCCCAGCTTGTATACATTAAAAAAAAAAAAAAAGAACCAGACTGGAAAGATGCAGCTTGTTCAAGGGACTGCAAAAGACTGGGCGGTAGGGGGTGGGGAGAAGACACAGCATAGAGGGGTCTCTTGTAAGCAGCTTGTAGTTTGTGGTGAATCCACCCATGCTGAGAGACATGTGCTATCAGAAGCAGCAACTTTGGCTTTGACCATGGCTTGCCCTATGTTCCATCTCATTGAATGATTAGGATTTTACCAACTGGAATTGGTCTTGCCTTATCTTTTGTGTGTTTACTTGCAGCATTGCCATGAGGGCCTCTGGGGTCTATCATGAAATAAATATGCTGCATTATTATTTCTTATGAAGATACAGAGATTCTGAAATGAAGGAATAAAATGGGACTTTTAAATTGCCTTTGCCATTTAATTTTAAATCTTAGAAAGTACAGGTTTACTTAAACATACAGCACAAAAGTTTCCATCTTCTTCCTCATCAGAACATTGACCTCTTTCTTTTTCTTTTACTTTTGCATTCTTCCCTTTTTTGTCATTTGTTTTGCATGTGTTCCTTTACTTCTAGAGTAAAATTGACTGACAGAATTCAATTTGTAGGTTCCAACTGAAGCTGTCTTTTGATTATAACTATAGTGTTTGAGTCTATGAATGGAACACAGTTGAATAACCAATCCTAGGACTGAGTGACATTTAATAAAAATACTATTTGTTTAACCTGATTGTGATGTTTCTGAATCATAAAACATTGAGCATTATGGTGGCTGCCAGGCTATCTTATCTACTACTTGATTTTAAGTGACATCTGTGGGATTTTTATGTAAATTGGTATTTTCTTTTCCTTACTTACACATCAGAAAGTAAAAGGATTCAGATTTTTGACATCACCGAGTATTGTAAGGACGAAATATTAAATGTCTTTAGGAGAAATATGGCTTTTATGCTGGAAAGCATGACACATTATAAACCTCTCCATCACTGTAATCAGCCTCCTGACATGAAAATAACAGTGCTGCATGTACATCTATTTCCATATTGAGCATAAGGCTGTAGGTGAAAACATAGTACAGAAGGTTAGTCACGGGAAAGAAAGTGAATGGGTATGTTCGGAAGATGTTTGTTTAATATTTGTGTTACTTTGCAAGGCTGTGCTCCCTTTGGTTAATCTCCAGGGTGTTTGGGTGAGTCTGTCACCTGAAGTGCGTGACTAATCCAGATTCTGACTCAGTAGATTGAGAGAGATTAATCTGCTCACAAAATATTCATTTCATGGGTGAGGAGCTCTCTGGATTGCCATCCTGTTCTATTTTCTAATACTCTGAGCATATTACACAATCTAAGAGCTCCATTTCAGCTTACGTTTTCATTTTATTTTCTTTTTTCTCTGATTTCCCAGGATCTCTGTTACTCCTTTTTGAAAACTGGAGTGATTGCTGCTTAGTATTTACCGAAAGTTTTCAACTTATGTTCACGCTAAACTTACACATAGATTTTATAGAAGCTCTACTTATAATTACCAAAACTTGGAAGTAAACAAGATTCCTTCACTGGAAAAATGGATAAAACATGGCACATCCAACAGTGGGATATTATTTTAATAGTGAGATATTATTCAGCACTAAAATGAAATGACCTATCAGTGATGAAAAGACATGGGAAACTGTAAATGCATATTACTAAAAGAAAGAGGCCAACCTGAAAAGACCACATACTGCGATTTTAACTCCACGACATTCTGGAAGAGCAGAACTATGGAGAAAGTAAAACAATCACGGCTGGCACGGGAACGGGAAGCTGAGTAGATGAGCACAGATTTTTAGGGCAGTGAAACTACTCTGTATAATGAATACATGTTGTTAACCATTTGTCCAAACCCATAGAATGTACACCACCAAGAGTGAACTCGAACGTCAGCACTAGACTTTGGGTGATGATGATTTGTCAACATTGGTTCATCAGTTGCATCAAATGTACTATCTGGTGGGGGATGTTAAGATGGGGGAGCAGTGTATCTGGGAGCTGGGCCAGGGAATATATGTAAATTCTACTCACTTTCCTCTCAATTATGCTACAAACCTAAAATTGCTTAAAAAAAATAAAATTCTTAAAAACAATAATACTGGGTGTGACTGGGAAAATTGACTATAATGTCTTATGAGCTATTAATATTGGCATTCTTTTGGAACTGAGAATATAATGCAACTGGATGCTTTTGGATGTGCCAGTGAAAACTCTGGAAGTGTAGCTAGACTTCATGCTCAGTACCTTTGAAGACTCATGGCTATTGTTGTCCACTGTCCCAGACACCTTCCAACACCCACATTACCTGCGAGGCTTCAAATGTCTAATTCATTGAGAAGATTATCTTGAATGAAAGTGAAGGTTTCAGTCAGTACTGAAACATCCACACACATATTTGTTACTGAAATGTATAGAAATGGATAACAGCAGAGGAACATCAGTCACAACACTTCATTCCCAGGGGTGGAGATATATCTGTGAGAATGAAGGAGGGAAGCCAGCGTGAGCAGCGCTCATCAAACAAAGCAGGTCTGACCTCTCTGTAAATGTCCACTCACTACATTATTTATCTCTTCCAGCTGCACTTTTTTGCTTATTTTCTTCCTCTGGTCTGTTAGTTTTTACTACTTTATAATGCCAGTGTCTCTTCTCCCAACTTCCCCTATATAACCTGCTGTTTCTATAATGGTGTAGATTAGGACTTGAGAGACTGATGTGTTGTCAGGCAACTGAAATGTAAAGCTTTAAGTTTGGTCTCAAGAACTTAGGCTACCAGAGAGGAAAGGAGAGGGGGACAGGAAAGTGGGCAGGAGGCACAATGGTGGAGTACTCTAAGTGCCTTGGTGGTGAATGTGGTATGGAAAGAACACCTGAAGGGTTTGGTCCTGTACTTCTAAATCACATCCCATGCTGTAGAATAATGATATTGCAATTAAAAAAAGAAAATGAAAAGAAGAATAAAAGTATTTCCTACTTTTCAGAAAGTTTGACTGTTTCAAATGTGAGTATGTGTGTGTGTGTATTTAGTTCTTCAGATTCAAACAGAGGAAAAAATCAATAACCCTTACCTAAAAACTGTAACATTGCATGTAAAGGAGTTCACTTCCCAAGTTTTTTAATGAGAAAAATAATAACGGACATTACCCTAAATTTACAACCAGTTTCCTAAAATGTAACAAAAAAAACATAATAAATGATCCATTTACAAATTTTAAAAAGTTTGCTCCTTATGGCATAACAGAGGCTGGCTAATTTCCAAGATGACAGAATTTATAGGAAAAAAAATGAAGGTATTATGCTGATCAATATTTATTTGCTAATTTCCTTTTGTAAACTAAGTAAAAATTTGGACCTAAAATTGGGTAAGGGTTCTTAATAAAAAGTAAGGAAAAAGAAAAGAAATTGTAGCTAGATAGTAAGGAAGTAAGTTGTCTCACAGCTTGTTTTATACATACATATCTGTTTGCAAACAGGTTTAGTAGATTTTAGCTCTGAATTTTGTAAAGTATTAGGGTAATACTTCACTCAATATCATTTCATAGATGACTAGGTTGATAAGATGTATGATTGTTATATAATTTGTCTATAAGTATAAAAACATTTAAAATAAAATACAACCCATTGTTAAATGGCATCATATAATCTTTTCTCTGCAGTCAATTTTATTTGAACAAATGGATAATAAACTTTAAAAATCATCTCTAAAACAATCTCACCAACAGCACCAGAAATGCTGGGAAGCTGCCTGCTGCTCTAGCTCACAGACACAACAGCATCGTAAAATTGTAAAAGAACTGCTGCTTTTGCAATGATTTATTTCACAACCAATAATTAAAAGATTAGGAAATTCCATCTATTGTTACAGATCTGGGATGCCTCCTTGGTCCCACCCTCAGGTTCTAGGTTTTGCATAACACTGAGTCATCCATAGAATCCAGGCTCCAAATCTTCCATAGAAGTTTGCAGGTATTAAAGGATTTATGTGAGTTCATTACAAGGACTTACCTTAACTTTAAACTAAAACTTAGTGTCATTGATGACATCTGCTTGTCCATTCACCTCCATGGAGACCTGGAGCAGCAAACATGTCCTGAATGAGGCAAGGGGCAGGTTCTTATGAATGATCTGCTCAAAAGGTTTCAGAATTGCAGTAAAAAAATTTTGACATGAGCCAATTTGCTACTGGAAGAGTATGAGACTACCAATATGGGAAATTGGAAGATATCAAAAGTTATTCAAAGGGATTGAGATCAGATCCACAGTTTTGGAAGATGGTGTTATGAAGTGGCTGGATTTTTTTCTTTCATTCCTCACTTCCCTCCACTACTGTTCCTCAGAGGCCCTGAACTTGGTCACATTCCTGCACTCCCACACTGGGACAGTCACATCTTTGACCCATTCATTCTGGCACATAGTTTTTGCTGTAAGAATTGTCTTTCTTTGGGCCTCCCTGGTGGCACAACAGGTTAAGTGCAGTCCTATGAAGCTATCCAGAGCCACTGCAGCACGAGTTCAATACCTAGCTGGGGAGATTCCCACATTGCCCAGCAGACCTCTCCTGCCTCGCCCGCTGCTCCCCTCAGCAGTGTACGTCAGTCGATCTGCCTGTTCTGCTCCCCACTCCATCTCTGATGAATCCTCTCACCCTCCCCCACACCTCTGGCCTACACCCCAGCTTGTATGCATAAAGAAATAAATATTTTAAAATAAATAAATAAAAGAATTGTCTTTCTTTAGCTGTTGATATTCCACGAGCTTTCTACTATTCTCTGAGATTTTCTTTTACTCAAACACAAATTTGCAGTTAGAAAGCAACTTTATTTCCATTTAGATTGCTCTTGTCTCAGCAAGACACCCAAGATTTCAGGTACAACAGGCTATTGAGCAAAGTCAGCTATATTCTTTTATATGAATTTAGCTTATTTAGTTCAGTTCTTATGTTTTTAAAAACACATTGCTTTGAGAAAATGTAAAAAAATTATACTTATTTCAACTCTTTCCATTAGCATGTAAGTTGCAACTCACTTAAACAGCACCACATCCTTCCACTGCCTCTGTTTAAATCAATGGAAAGAGAGACCACAACGTAATAAACAAATTCAGGAATACAAAAATTCCAGGAATTATCTATATTCAACTTTTATAACTATATGAAAATATCACTGGGAATGTACACCTGAGGAGGCATAAATCCATTTCCCCAAATCATATACAATGTTATAAACCAATGCCACCTCAACAATAAAAAGAAAAATAAGATTTTTTTTCTTAAGGTTAACGTTGCTTAACACAATTACATATGATTTAGAGGTACAGGATCTCCCCCTTCAGGTATTGTTACCACACCACACCTGCGACTAAACACCCATAATCCTCCACCATTGTCTACTGCCCTCCCCCTCTGGTAACCTCAGTTCTACAGTCACATTTCTAAGGTTTGTTATTGTTTTGGCTGTATCAGACCCTTTATTTTGTTTCTCATTCTATAAGTAACAAGACCCAGTATTTGTCTTTCTCCTGACTTATTTCACATAGCTTAATCCAGTCCCATCCTTGTTGCTGCAAATGGCGCAGAGTTTATCTTTTTTATAGCTGATTAGTATTCCATTGTGTATATACTACATCTTCCTCATCCACTCATCTGTTATTGGGCACTTAGGTTGTTTGCAGAGCTTGGCTATGTAAATAGTTCTGCAGTGAGCATAGGTGTGCATGCATCCCTCCGAATTAGTGTGTTTGTTTTTTTTTGGTCATGAAAACATCCAAATAAAGACTCAAAATTCTTCTAATATTAAAAATATACATATATGCTCACCCATTCTGTTAACTGGCATTCAGTTCATTTCCATTTTTCCCACTATTTTAACATTAGTATGTCTCTTTATTGACTTAAAATTTCATTTTCTGTGAATGGCTTATTCTTCTCTTTTGGTCTAGTGATTTGTTAGAGAACTTTAGTTTGATGCTAATTCTTTATAGATTACACACACTGCCAATATATTTATTTTTCCCATTTATGACTTGTGAGTTATAGTTAATATGGAATATTTGATCAAATACTTAACGTATTATTTTATGTCATATGTATGTACATATTTGTGTATGTAATTATCGTCTTCATAATTTTTGTTTTTCCTTTATGATTTGGTTTAAGTAATTCTTTTTCCCTTTTATGGTCATAGAGATTTTTCTGTATTTTCTACTGCATTTTTAAAGTTTTGCTTTTCGCATTTAGTTTCCCGCTAGGTAAAATTTATTTTTCTTCATCTGCGTTTTCAACCTGGATACCCAATTTTCAGTAACATTGAGACAGAAATAAATTTTTTTTAATACATAACAAGATCTAACAAATTCTCTGGAACAAACCTGATGCTAATGGAATAAAGTTTATTTGATTAAATTAATTGTCCCAAGAATAATGGAAAAGGCTATTAACTCATTAAAGGGCCCAAGTATCTCAAGGCCCCATGCCCTGAACTTTGAGTAGTAGTATTGGGTCCGATTCTTTGTTCTTCTCATTAGAAAGCTGCAGATTCTCTAGGCTGAAATAGCTGACTCAGAGGCACGCAAAATAAAGTTATTCTTAATGTGAATCAAAAGTTATAGAGAAAAAAATTACTTTGTAGCCATCATTTTCCCAGAGTGACATTTTATGTAGAACTAATAAGTTGGCAGTCTGCCTTGTTTATCATTTTTTTCATGAATTAGATTGCAGTAAGTAGGACCTCACAAAATATTTATTAAGAGAAAGAACAAACTTAACTGATTTAATATCTGACTGTTCTTGGCAGTCTGAAAAATTATATTAGTAAAACTTTCCAAGTTACACAATAGAAAATTAAAATGATTGAAAAATATTCTAAATAAACGTTGCAGAAAATAAGTCTGTAAAATGTTAGAAAATCTCAAGATGGAAATATAAATAAATACTATTTAAATATATATAAAACAAGAACCTATAGGGTATGGAGCTATCCTGAGCTTTCATATTCTTGAATTAAGGCTGGTTATGACAAAATACCTTCAAGGTGAAATGATATGACAAAATGTGACTTTGTTATGAAATTGCACCTGAGTCTCTTTGACCCAAATGTGCTGGAGAAATTAGAGACACCCCTTGTTTGTCTTCTACATTGCAGGAGTCAGAGCAGTATTTAACCCCTTTTGTAAAGTGCCTATACCTGGCATATTTTGTAATGAAATTTTTCTAATAACTACCAAGTCTCAGAAAAAACATAATTTAAGAAAAGAAACAGAAGTCGTAAGTGAATATTTCAGAGTAATCTGAATTTTTGAAAACTGTATATTTATGAATATACGTATAATATGACATGATACAAATATGGTCTATACGATATAATTTTGTACCTATTATTGTATATATTATATATTTTGTATAGTAGTATTTTATATACATGCATATATATGGACAAAAAAGTATATAGGAAAATATAACAAAATATTATCAGAATATTTATTCCTTGATGATAAGGATTTGGGCGGTTTGTTTTGGTTTTGTTTTTGCTTTTTTTTCTATTGCTTTCTATTTGCGTTTGTTTCTACTGTTATTTGGTATTCTCCAAATTTTGTTTAATGAATTTGTATTACTTTTGCAATGATAATTTATATATATATACATATATATTTGGAGATATTTTTGTCTCTGGAAACTGAAAAGTAAGTAAACAAGCGAGAAACCTTAATCTGAATGTTCTAAATTGTAGTAAGTGCCTGAAGTCAGTTTTCCTCACTCCGGAGATAGAGGTTCCAAAATCCGAGAAATGTGGACACCTCTGCCCTCTACTGTCCATTTCGGTATCCGACGATTCTCAACCTGCTGTAAGCATGAATTTCTTGGGGAGATAGATATGTGTCTGTGAAATTAAAAAGTCCTGAATTCCCTCCTCGGAGTATCTGAGACTAAAAAACCTCAGAATTAGAGACAAGTGAACTTAAAATCAAGGAATATCTTGATTGCAGCTAATGAAATAAACAAGGAAAAATACGAACTTACCACGTAGGAACACAGAGAAACTAGATTTCTTTTTGTTTTAAAAAAGCATATTAGCATATATTAAGAATACACATTAAAATATTATGTATTAAAATAGTATATATTAATGTAGTATATATTGATGCAAGCATTCTTAAATGTTTATATATGCTTAGTACATGTTAATATTGATAATGTTAACATACATTTATGTTCTTTAATAGCATTAATATATTACATATACATTTTTGTATATATTTGATATAATTTGTACATGTATTTTATAGTTTTGTACTCAACATTTGTATCTATGTATTTCTATATTTGTAGTTTGTATATGTACAGTATGGAGCATAGTATGTATATATGCTATATAGCATGCATATATAGAGTATATACAGTACATACACTATACATTCATATATACCTTTATGTATTATTTTGCATTTGTGAGGTTTCTTTTTTTTAATAAGGAGTCTAATCTATGACTAACATCTGCATTTTATCTATGACTGGTAAAGGTTTTCCTCATTTTGAAATTATTTGAAGTTGCAATTTCTTTCAGAAGCTGACACATCCAAGGTTTTTTTGTTATTGGTACTTATTAAATTCAGCCTTTCCTTGGAGCCAGGTCTGATCTAGTGAAGTCTTCAGATCTACTCTCACAAGTAATTTATTTACAGTCAGGACAAGACATTGAAGCCAAATTCCTCTTTCTCAACAGTTCCCATTGAATTCAGTTATGTGTTTGCTTGAAGGGAAAATGTAGACAATGTGATAAATACAGCCTTGCTTTATCCAAGACCGAACTGAAACCTGCATCACAGTCATAGTTAAGGAAGCAAAGGAGCTGAAAAAAAAAGTAAGAAACAAATTCCTCATACCTGTCCTTTTCTTCTCCCTCCCTTTTCTCCTTTACGCTCTCCTCCCACTTACTCTCCCTCTAGTCTGCCTAATTTGTGGGTGACCACTGAGAATTAGGGCCATGTAGCAGAAAGGGACAGCCTGGGGCTGGTGAAGCATGGTGACCGCTACAGAATCTGTAAGCCAAACTCTGGTGTCAGATGGCAAAGAAGAATAACTGCACAAAAGTTGTCTCATGGCAACTAAACAGCTTGACATGTTGAAAAACAACCATATTTTGCTCCTATTACTCTTGAGGGAACACAGGGTAGCCAAGAATACAGTTAGGCAATATCTCCTTTTCGATAAATTACCCAAGCTGTATGCCAGATAGAGTCACGTGCAGACAGTAACTTTGCGCTCTGTATCTGGCAGTGACAATACAAATCATTGTCATTTTAACATGAATCCATTATCTTAGCACTGGCCTCGCCCTCTCTGTTGCCAGCATATTGGTGAGCAGACTGCAATGGGAGTAGCCAGCAGCAAACCACACCAGGCACTGCACTGGCTTGTTCCAATTTTTATGTTTTCTCTTTTCTCTAATTTCTCAGGGAGAATTAGTCTTTGCCCTACATGTGAAAGAACTGGAAATATGGGGTGCACGCATCTCAGCTCCCCACCCAAGCGCTTCTTTCTTTCCTTCACTTCCACAAACCCCGTTAGCCGCAAGCAAAGCAGCTGACCACATTCTGGGTTTCCTTTCAGCTCTGAGCGTGTGGCTCACAAGGCTCTGATTGTTCCAGCCTAATAATGCTCCTTCTCTAAATGTTGTTTCCTGTGCACTTTCCTCCAGTCCGGTCCCCACATATGTGCCAGCGGACCCACTTGCAGCCAGACAACTCCATTGCTCTTATCTGTTTCTGGCTGACACGTAGATTATCTCTTGTGTTCACTTTGCTTGCCAACATACTTTAATGCCTTTGAACTCCAACACATAAAGCAAATGGAAATGTGTACTACTCTGAGAACAGAGTTGGTGTGGAAAGCACGGCTGTGTCTAGATTGTGTCTGTCTATTGAAAAGCCCTGTTGCTTTCCGAGTTATTGTGGAACAACTGAGCAACACTCATCCACCTCAAATCATTCTCAATTTCTCTCCATGAGTCCACGTGTGAACTGATTTACATTGTTTAATTGCATATTGTTCATACTTATAGTTTCCTATAACTACCATTATAGATTACAAAAACATACTATCCAAATTGTAGTTTTACAATGATAAAGCGTTAAATTATAGGAAGTCTTTTACTTGTATCTTTATAACTGTACTTTCTTAATTTGTTACAGTTGAGTTTTAATAACAGAAAACTTCAAAAGGATACCTGAGAAGTCGATCAGAAAATACTACATATTGTATGATTCCAACTAGACAACATTCTGGAAAAGGCAAAATTATTGAGACGGTAAATAATTAGTGGCTGACAGGGATGAATGAGGGGGAAAGTATAAATATGTCCAGCACAAAGGGTTTAGGGCAGTGAAAATATTCAGCATGATACCATAATGGTGCATTCATGTCATTTTACATTTGTCCAGTCCCACAAAACATATAACACCAAGAGTGAATCCTGATCTAACTATGGATACCGGATGGTGAGGATGTGTCCGTGGGTGTCCATGCAGGTTCATCGATTATGACAGATGTGCCATCTGGTGGGAATGTTGACAATGGGGGAGGCTGTGCTTCTGTGGAAACTGGGGCTCTCTGGGAAATCCCCATACCTTCTTTCAATTTTGCTATGAACTCTAAAAAATAATATCTAAAATAAGTTAGCCAGAAGCAGCTTTTTCAAAATAAAAAAATGATCGAATAAAAGCATCAGAATCATTTAAACACTTTTCTACTGAGAAGAGAACAAATAAATATTTTACTAGTTATATTAACCTGCACACACAATCCCAAGCCAACTAAGCTGACTTTTATTTCTTCCTCCTTCACACTATGACTTCTGTCTTTGTTTCTTTGACTGTCACATTCCCCATAAATGCCAGTCCCAGACCAATCTGAGGAAGTGACATACTTCTCCAAAGATCTTAATTTTCTGGGGAAAGGGTGAATTCTTTGTCACTTTCTGTTTTCATTTGGGTTTGATTTAGTTTTTCTTGGTTTGTTTTTGGTTTGGGTTTTGGTTTTTGTTTTTTTGTTTGTTTGTTGTTTGTTTTCTTTAGTCCAAATGAAAATAACTCAAGAGTGGCAGGGGCAAAGTACACAGGTCTCAGGGCAGTTCCCCCAGCAGCTCTTTGCAGATAGCAGCTGCATGAGTCATGCAGAACACGTCTCTAGGGATCACCCACTTCTGACTCAGGACAGAGTTGGGTTTCCAGGCCCTTTACACAGCCCAGTACACTGGGTGATGTCGACTAATCCAATTACACAAGTCAGTACTCAAACAAACGCTGTGTTCATTCAGCTTCCAGTCAGAGATTCCGATGGCACCGCCAAGGCCGTCTCGGTGGCACAGAAAAAGCTACTGATAATAGAAACCACTGCAAGGCCAGCTTAGATACGGCTCCAGGCTTAAACAGACTTCCCTGTCAATATCCTATTTGTCACTCCAGGACAGGGTGTCACTCCAATGGGCTCTGTTTCACGGAGTGTTTTCAGTTTCCGTGTTGATTTTTAAATGCCTCTCTTAAGGAATCTGCTGAGGAAAAGACCTATTTTTATTCATAATGCGTTCTCCATCTGTCTTGGTATTTCCTATAAACAGGGATTAACGGCCTGCATGTTAGTATATTTTAATCTGTGAACTATCCAGAGTCAAAATGTCTTTTTAAAGAGTTACATGATGATATGAACATTCTGTTTCATTATGTAGAACTGATAGCTACTAAAGATTCTAAGCCACTCAAAGAAGAATGGCACTGAAAATAAAACGGAAGGAACATTGCATTCACGACAATGAAACTATATAATGGCTCGATTTTTTTTAAGCCAGTGGAAAATCATTCTCACCAAATGTTTACAGTGGGCACATTTATGTCTAAGAGTTCTTCCTTCTTTGTGTGTTGGAAATAATTTAAGAATGGGAGGTCAGAAGATGGGAGTTCTTCCATCATTGGTAAACTGTGATCTCTTGAATACAAACTTTCAATTCTCCCTTCTTTGGCTTCCTCAGACATAAAATGAAACCAAAATCGCCTGAGTCTGACTGCAGAGGTTGAAAGCATGAAATGAGAAGATGTGAAAGTATATAAAGAGTTTCCCAAATATGTCAAATACTGTCATGATTAAGGCTAAGAGGCTTTTGGTGAGATTTCATGATGACTATATAAATAAATGGGCACTAAAGACTCACCGGCTTCACTAAATCAACATCTTTCAAAGGACTGTATTACAGATGCAAAGGTTGCTTAAAGCAGTGGAAATGAGGAAGTGAACTGCTCCTGTTAAAAATGACTCCTGTATCTAGATAATTCCATTTTTAACCACTTTTTAAAATATATGTATGCATATATTTAGGATAAAGTCTGTTTTTCTCACATATTTTTAATTGAGATAAAAGAGCATGAAATTCACATTTTAAAATGTATATTTCAGTGGTTTTCAGAGTATTCACAAAAGTGTACATTCATCCCCACTACGTAATTTCCAAATATTTTCCTACCACAAAAAGAAATCCCATCCCTATTAGCAATGACTCCTTTTACCCCAGACCCCTCAGCCTCCGGCAAATGCTAATCTAGTTCATTTTCTCTACTGATTTGGCTTTTCTAGATTGGCCATTTTTCACATTAATTCCCTTGTTATTTCATTTGTTACATTTTTGAGATATTTTCTTAGTACTTGAACTGGAAAATCGTAACTTAAATTACAACAATCTAGTTGGAATTAACACCTACTTAATTTCAATATTATACAATAATTTTGCTCCAGTGCAATTCCTTCCTTCCTCACTCCTTGAGCTATTATTCTCAAAACTACATCTTATGCATGCATGACTGAGACAGATTTATAAATACTGGTTTATATAGCTGTTTTATAAGTTAGAAGAAAAAATAGTTACAAACAAAAATATATTTTCTACTGGCCTTTGTATTTATCTATACAGTTATATTTTCCAGCATTCTTTCTTTATTTGGATTAGAATTACTGACATATGCCCTTTCATTTGGGCCTGAACCACTATCACTAATATGTTTTAAAAGGCATGTGTGCTGGCTATGAATTCTTCTCATTGTTCTTCTGGGTAATCTAAATTCTCTTTCCATTTTAAGGAGAGTTTTTGCTAGATACTAGATTATTGCTTGACAGTCTTTTCTTTCCACTCTTTGATTATGTCACCCCACTGTTTTGGCCTCTGTATATTCTGCAGTGAAATTAGCTCTAAATCTTAATGAAAACTGTTATACATGACCAATCACTTTTCCCTGCCGCTTTCAAGATTCTCTTTGGCTTTCAAGATTCTCTTTGACCAATCACTTTTCCCTGCCGCTTTCAAGATTCTCTTTGCCGCTTTCAAGATTCTCAAGATTTCCACTGGCTTTGATTATGATGTGTGAATCTCTTTGAATTTATCCTACTTAGAATTCATTGAACTTCTTGAATGTGTAGATTAATATTTTTCATTATGCATTTTTAACATTTTTAACCATTATGCCCTTAAATATTTTTTGTCCCTTTCTTTCTATCCTCTATATCTTAGAATCCCATTATGCATGTTATGTGATGTTTCTCAGTATAGTCTAGGTCTCTGAGCATCTTTTTATTTTTCTTTATTCTTTTTTTTTTTTCTGGTCCTTATATTGCATTATCTCAATTGACTTATCATATACTTTGCTAATTCTTTTTTTCTGCCTGCTGAAAACTACTTTTGATAATCTTTAGTGATTTTTTTCCTTTTAGTCAATATACTTTTCAACTACAGAATGTCTATATATTTTTAAATAACATGTTTCTGTCTTGATATTCCATATTTGGTGTGCTAGCCTTCTCATACTTTCCTTTAATTCTTTAGACATCACTGTATTTGTTTTTTCACCCTTGCATTAGCTTCCTAGAACTGCATATCAAAGTACCAACAAACTGTGTAACTTAAATAAGTAGAAATTTATTGTTTCGCACGTTGTTGTGAAGCAATAAAAAGCTGGGGGATACATGTCCAAAATCAGAGTGTCAATAAGAATATGCTCCCTCTAGGCCAGGCTCCAAGGGAGCATCTATGCCCTCTCCCTCTCTCTCTTCTAGCATCTTGTAGTATCCGCAGTCCTTGGTAGTCCTTAGCTTGCTGCTGTGTCACTAGATCTTTGCTCCAGTCTTCACATGGTGTTTCCCATGAATTTGTGTCCAAATTTTCCTCTTCTTATAAGAACACCAAGTCATATTGGATAAAAAGCCACCCTAATCTAGTATGATCTCGTCATAACTTAAATAAATTTATCTGTGAAAACTATTTTCAAATCAGCTCACATTCTGAGGGTTGGGGTGGGTATGGATTGGAAATAAGAATTACTTAACACAGTACAAGCATATTTTCACTAGTTCATTCTATCTTCTAAGTCCAAGTTCTGGCCCACCTCAGAAGTTTCTAGTAACTCTATTCCTTTGTATAAATTTTACCTTCTTATTTCTTTGCATGGCTACCATTTTTTTGTTTGTGGTGGTTGAAAATAGAATTTTCAATAATACAATATGTCAAAGCTGGAAATCAGAGTCCCCCTCCCCCCCTCACCCCCCCCCCATCCCCCAACATGCATTGCCGTGTTTGTTGTTCTTTTTCTGTTAATGAATTTTCTGAACCAATTCTGTAAAGTCTATATTCTTGCATGGCACTGAAATCTCTGCTTGGTCACCTTATGATTAGCTAATGATTCAAGAGTGACTTCCTTAAATGTCCAAAATGTTAATTCTCCCTGCCTTTGCAGATGGGTTCTGTGTTTATGTTCAAATATGCTTTCATGACTCAGCCAAGCATTTGAAAATTTTACCTATCACTTAGTCTTTTCCTGAGCAGAGTCTCAAGGTCAGTCAGAGGTGAATGTTAATGATTATGATTTAGGTCTTTCCTAAGTATGTGAGCAGATTTATGCAAGAATGTAGCCTTCTAGATTCCCAGGTATAGTCAGAACTCTATGAATTCCCCCTCAAGATAATGTTTCTTTTTAATCTTTTTTGGCTTCTTTATAGTTTGCCCTCTATTACATACCACCTAAGACCCTTGGAATGTTAAAATACTACCACTGGTTGATTTCCACAAATGCCCTGAAAGCAGGCTGTTGCACTGAGCAATCTCTTAGCAAGTCAAATAAAGACAGTGCTTAAATGGAGTCTTCTGGGAACCACCATACAATGAAAATAAAGACATTTTCTGGAAAATGGGCTTACACTGTAAGTAGTGACCATCCTGCTTTCCCCTATGTTGTTTCTAAGGACGCCCCCAGAGCTATGGCAGGGAGGGCCCATAAGTGTGTAAGGAGTAAAGATGGGAAAAGCACATTAAAAATCCACAAAATTTGCTGTTCTTACCAAGATTAAGCATTTTTTTCTTGAATAAACACTTCCCAGTTTGCCGTGTTTGGTTAATTTCCTGAAATATGACACAAATCTATTCTGATCATTTTTGCTAATATTTTCATTCATTGCTTTTATAGAGTGGAGGATTTGCACAAGTTCTTACTCTGATGTAAAGACTTCCCGTGCATGACATCCCATGCCATATCTTTTCAGACTGATAAATAATTTCCTTATTTTGAATTGACCAGAATCAAAGAAACCATACCCCTCAAAACAGGAAGTTCTTAATTTGTCTCATTAGTACATGCATCATTTACAAAATACACCGAAGAAGCAGGTTCCTTCTTGATCTCGAGCAGGCTCCTTTTTTGACAGTCATTTCCAGTATTCTATTATTGACAGACAGAGCAAGCCATTCCAGGTCTCGTTGTAAGTATAATTTATTCCCCAGGCAAGTAAGAGTAGCTAATTCTCTTCCACTTCCAGAAATCACTTAACCAGTATGACATGGGTTAGTTATTTCCTATAATCAATTTCTCTTTATATTTTTGAGTTCCTTGCTACTACACTTTATTATGTGATGTGAAACTCATATTTTGTTGTTCTTTTATTATGATGGTTCTTAATACACTACATCATTCAAACAACCTTGTTGTGTTTCAGAGCCATTTAAAGTAGAATAAAAATAAATAAATAAAGTAGAGTCAAATGTATTATAAAATTCCACCGTTTACTTTGGAAAATATAATGTATTTAAAAATTAGAAACTGAATCTAGAAAGGGGGTTAAGAAAATTCAACATTTCTGGAATATCTGTTATTTTGTTATGGTTGTTGTGCCTATCATTTTCACATATTTTACATAGTTTGGTACTCCCAACAATCTTTTGAAGAAGGTAATAGAAATCTTATTTTACAAATTAGAAAATGGAGATCTTAACACTTTGTGGTCCACTCACGTATAGTACGTGTTTTTGTCACCAGTATCAGGTGGCCGCTCACATATTAATACGTGTTCATCTAGTCTCCAGTTTTTCACGCCACAGTGGATTTATTTGGAACTATTAGGAGCTATTTCTTTGATCGTACTCAGTCTAGAAGATTTACACATTGTTTTGGTGAAAGTGTAAGGTGTTTTATGAGAGATATTAGAGTTTTTTTAATATCCAGTAGTTCAGGAGTTGTGTGTGTTTTATTGAATGCTTATACCATTCATGCGGTGACACAGAAAATGGCCAGCCCCAAGGGCTGATAAATTTAAAGGGCACTGGCACACAAAATGTTAAAGAAGATGTCAAATTTGCACAACTAACAATTGATATATGTAAACTTGAAAATTCTATTTGCTCAGTTTTTTATTGGACTTTGTTTTTACATATATTTTAAATTAATTTAATTCTAAATTCCTTGAAAAACTGATGATGCCTTTTGTAAACTTAAAAAGTGTCTGAACTTCCATGGAATTAAAATAGTTTAAAGCATTTCTCCAATTAAGAATACTTAGACAGTATTTTCTAGTTGCCTTTCTTAAATAAGAGTGGGAGGCAAAATCTTTGTTCTTAGTGTCACTGACTATAACACAATAAAGAATACAATATTACTGGGAATACCTGAATTTTCATGCAAATGAGAGCTGGTGTATACATCTAAAATCTGTAGACAAATAACAGATGGGTGGGAATTTTTGATTAATATGCAGAAAGGTCCACAATAATTGCCTAAACTACTTACTGTTTTAATGTATTTGTTTTAGCCATTTTAATTACATATTTGGATTTTCAAAAACCAGTAATAAAATTAATGTTCCAAATCACTAAGATCTTCTTGGCATACTCTCAGGATTTAAGCATATGGCACTTAACACTGTTTCATGAGTCATTTTCTTAGAATAACTTTCTTATTGGAATTTGATTTTGCAAGCAATTTTAAAACAATTGTTTCCAAATGTTTATTTTTCTTATTATATAAATTTATATTTGCTATCTTTTAATTAAAATCAAAATATTTGGCAAGTAATATCACCATTTTCTCCTAAGCTAAATAGTCATAATACATTTTAGGCTGCTATTAACTTGTCCTTTTATCTCAGTCACTTATAGGGTAGTGATTCTGCTGTTATATATTACATGATTGAGCCTTATCTGGCTAATGGATGCAGAAACTTTTGTGTGGTCCTCTCAGAAAATGATCCGTATCACTTTCTAATTGGCTTCATGGGCTAGAGGATATCTTTCCTACTTTAAAATTTAAATGTTTATCAAGAAGTCTCTTATGTCAGTTTCTGTGATAACTACTTAAGTACTTTTCTATTTCTTTCAGTCCCTTAAAGACTGTAAATATCTACATGAGATCATTTCCTTGGTGGTTGGTGTTTTAATACCCACAGAAAAAGAGAATAGTCAACGTTTTAAACATACAAGATTGGGGACTTCAAATATGACTTGCAAAATCTCAGGACTCTTGAAGTGATACTATTCACAATAAGAAGGCTAAGCTATGCCCCAAACAGGCCACAAATACGACAAGGGAATTAGTCATCTGCCAGAGTCTCTGAATTGGGGGAATTTACCTTCACACAACATCTATCAAAGTTAACATTATCAAAAAGTTGTGGAAGTCCTAAGCTGGTAAATTAAGAGAAAATGGATTTGGGGAACACCTTTCTACTTGCTAGATATGACGCTACCAGATTCATAAATAATTTAATAAAATCAAGTAGATCTTAATCTTAAAAAAAGAAAGAAAGAAAACATATCTTGGGAGATGAAATATTGGTGGTTCCAGCCAATGAAAATGGAAAGTCACTTTTCATGTGTTCTGCTTCAGACATGGCCAAGAAAGTGCCCACCAGACAAAATTTCCCACAAATAACTCTAAACATAGATAAAAATTTTGTAAATGATCTGGAAGTACACAGAGTAAACAAAAGAAATACTATAGTGACAAATCAGTTTGGAGGGAAGAATGGCAAGGAGTCATTTTCTGGCTCTTTTTTAATATTTCAAGCCTGAAAAGCTTCAGTCAGGACTAACAGGGTAAAATATTGATTAAAAAGTCCATACTTTTTTTAGCTTAAAGAATCAGTGCACAAAATAATCATTGGCACAGGAAAGTGAGGGACTATTCCAAAAGGAAGAAAGCCAGAGAGGTGTAGCTCCAAATGTTAATGAAAATATTTGTTCAACTAACTAGCTGATCTTGAACCATTTTTACAAAGGGTAAACTCAAAGCAGTTTAAGCTTTACCAGAGAGACAATGCTTTTAAGTACAAGATAATTATCTGTTTATATTTAGGAAATCAACACTGTTAGCAACACAGAAGAATTCAGTCACTATACCTTCAGAATATTCAGGGAAAAAATACAAATTCAGTCAATAGGTACAGAAGCAAGACAATTTAACTCATTCTCAAGAGAAAAAAATACATCAATAGAAACCAATTCCCAATTGAATATATACTAGGAAAAGCAGAGAATCATTTTATATTAACTATTTAAACCATACTCTGTTGCATAAAGCAAAATATGTTTCCAACAAACAAAAATATAAGAGTTTTCATCAGAAAAACAGTAACTATGAAAAAAGCCTCAAGTAGAAATTCAAAAACAGAAAAGTGCAGAACATGAAATAAATATGTGCTGATTAGGCTTAACAGCAGAATGGAGTTAATAAAGGAATTTGTTGGTGAACTTGGAGACAGATAATAAAACTACTTCAATTTAAAGAATACACAAAAGAAAGTGTTAATAAAGAAGTGGGAAAAAAGCCTCATGGACTTGTGAAACAATTTAAAATTCTAATATACATGTAATTGAAGTTCCATAAGTAGAGAAGGAAGAAAATAAATAATAACGACTGATAAATCTTCCATTTGGTGAAAGATATAATTTACAGAATCAAAAGACTTGGTGAGTCCCAAAGAGTGGATGTGCATAAAATAATTAAGCATATCATAGTCAAAATAGTGACAAAGGAAAAACTTCTTAAGCCACAGTAAAAGGATATATTACCCAAATCCAAAAAGTGATTCAAATACCTTTCAAACTCTTGTCATAAATTTTAGAGGTGAGAAGGCAATTAGATAAAATAGTAAAAAATGTTGAAGAATAAAATCCCTGTCAGGGCCTCCCTGGTGGCACAGCAGTTAAGCACTGCACTGTGGAGCTGTCGGCAGCAGCGACTGGAGTTCAACTCCCAGCAGGGGAGATTCCCACATGGCTCGGCAAACGTCTCCTGCCTTGCCCGATGCTCCCCTCAGCAGTGTATTTCTGTCCATTTGTCTGTTCTGCTCCCCACTCTGTCTCTGGGGAACTGTCTCGAGACCCCACGCCCCTGGCCTGTACCCCCAGCTTGTATGCATAAATAAATATATATTTTTTAAAAATCCCTGTCAAACTACAATTTTATATACAACAAACCTATTCTTTAAACATAATGGTAAAATAAAGACAAATCCCAGATAAAGGAAAACATTAATGACGAGTTACTACTTGACTTACACTTGAAAAATCCTTATGTAAATTCTTCAAACAGGGAGGAATGAAGCACAATCAAAATGATGACATGATTTTATGTAAATGAATCAATGGAATTATTACATATAACCAGCAAACAGTGGGAAATATAATATAATAAAATAGATTAAACAGAGATAAAAATTAAGACCAAATTGTATGAAAGGTCCGCAATACATCTTACATTAAACAAAAATGTGCACCTAAACATGATTTTTAAAAACAATGACAACACAGGAAGCAAAACAGCACAAGAAAGAAGAAAGAAGCAAGGAACTGGAACAGAGGCCTGAACGGAAATGAGAAACATATTACTGGACTCTGGAAGAAAGGCTACCTTGTGTTGAAATGCAGGAAACCTAACTATATTGTGTTCTGCCAACAGGTGGAAAGCAAAACTTGTACTCAAAGAACTTGAATATTTAGCCGGGTAGAAAGTAGAGCTTGTAATCAATGAACTTGAATATTTAGCTAAGATTTCCAAGCAAAACATGAAAGAGGTGACCTCATTTCTCCTTGTAATTTGTAGCAAAATGCTAGCAGAAGAGATAAACTTGAGCAATGAACTGCTAAGCAAAAAGGAACCAGCACTTGATGATTTGGAAAATTCTGTCTTTCCAGATAATGTGTTCTGGAAACAGGGCCAAAGGTACAACTGAAAAACTATTTGCTAAAGTTCCATGTGTGACTCATTGATCCAATCAACCACCTCAGCAGAAATCAGGCATAGAGATGGGTTATCCAGGAAAGACCCATATGGAACATTATTATTTAAAGGTGTAAATCCATGTTTGGGAGACTCACAAGATTTTTGAGAACTTTATACCAATAGAAATATTGCCAGTCTGGACCAACAGAGACAAAGGGATGAAATGAAGGAAGAATGATTCTGAGGGCAGAACTGTGAACCAAAACCCAGAGAAGGCAGAGTTGTCATCCTGGAAGATGCCAAAGGCAGCACATCCGACCTAAGAGGATAATTCTCAGTATCATAACCCAATGAAAATTGCCTTGATTAGTTGAGAATTTCCTCTGTTGTATCACTTTTGAAATGAGAGTATTTATCCTATGCCTGTCCCACCTTTACATTTTGGAAGCAGAGAACCTATTTTCTAGTTTTGTGACTTTGTGTATAGAAAGGAATTTTCACCCAGAATGGATCTAACAAAGAGTTAGATCTGGCTTAGATATTTTAGATAAACAATATTTATTCAGTGAATAATATTTAGATGAAGTTTTGGATTTAGAATTAATGCTGAAATAGTTTAATACTTCGGGGGATGTTAGTTCAGATAGAGTGAATATATTTGCACAAAGCCAACCTGAATTTTAGGATACTGGGTTGAATAATACACTCACCAAAGGGAAAATTCATATTTACCTGGACTCTATGAATGTGATCTCATTTAAAAGTGATGTCATTGCAGGCCTAATAAAGTTAAGATGAGGTCGTGCTGGATTAGAGCAATCCCTACCCCGATTTGCGGTATACTTCTAGAAAGAGAAACATTTCAATCCATACATATGGAGACAGAGGCAGAGATTGGAATTAGGCTACCACAAGCCAAGAGATACCAAAGATGGCCAATTGTCACCAAAAGCCAAAGGGGTCAAACAGGGATTCTTCCAATTGGAGGGACCATAGCTCTGCCAAAAAATTAACTTCAGACTTCCAGCTTTCTGAACTCTTAGAGAATAAATTTCTGTTTCAATCTATTCAGTTTATGGGAATTTCTCATAGCCACCTCAGTAAACTAAAACACTGTTTGAGACTAACTTATTGAATGACCTGGACTAATACGTGTATAAGGGTCATAAATGAAATAGCTAATACAGGAAAAAAGAAAATTATTATTGTTACTGACTCATAGCATCCTACTTATTAGAACATTTAAGAGTTAAGCAATTAAAATAAAAAGGAATATTTTTAAATGTTTTACGCTATAGGATCAATACACAAGTAATTACCATCTGCCAATAAAACACTTACATAGTGTGAGAATAATAAATAACAACACAAAGAAATATTTCTTAGCAGCAACTAAAACCTTTACTTCAAATTAAGTTTTTAAAATAAACACAGGCTCACTGTCCTTTGTATATAACATAGACTGGTGACTTAAACAACAAACATTTAATTTTTACAATTCTGACTGCCAGAAAGTCTAAGATCAGAGTACCACCTGTTTCAGTTCCTAGTAGGAGTTCACTTCTGATTTGCAGAGAGAGGCCTTCTTTCTGTGCCCTCACATGGAGGAGAGAGAGCTCTCTGTTCCCTTCGTCCTGTTTATAAGGTCACCAAACCCACCTTAAGGCCTCAGCCCTCATGACCTCACTCAAACTCAATTACCTCCCAAAGGCCCCATCTGAAAATAGCATCACACTGGAGATTAATCTTCAATAGGAATTTGGGAGTTTCACAAACATTCAGTTTACTCCACCCTTTATGATAAAACAAAAAATATATACAATTTAATGAAGGAAAAATAGAAAAAATAAATGGATTACTAATGAAATTACAATCAAAATTCTAAATCTCAAAATATCTCACAGAGCATGCTAAGAAAGTAAAAAGAATGTCTCCAAACAATTCTTTGTAGAAAAAGGTATCTGTCATTTATCCAGAATCACCCTAAGTCTGCTTGGGGGGGTCAGTAGAACCACCTTCTAATGAAAAACAGCTGAAGACGTAGAAACACATATTATTTACCTGCTTCCATAGTCTTATCACACAGTGAATTTCATCACCTATGTGCATGGAAGTGATTCCTTGGATTCCAAGGGTCTGAATTCTTCTTTGAATCAGTTTAAACGGATACTGTTAACTATAAAACTCTATGATCATTTCTTTGTATTAAGTGACTGAGGAAGATATCAAGCAAATGAAGCATTAACTATAGATCCAAGGGACAGTGAGAATTAGTAAATCAAGAAAAAAATCTACAGTTTGGTAAGCAAAATCAACATCTCTAATAGCTGAGTTTCAGCTCTGGCAAGAGGAGTTCCCTATGCTCCCTACACATCTGACACAAGGTTTACTTTGGCAAGGCCAGCTAACTGAGGTTAGTTCCCTCCTGAAGAATATAAATGAGGAAATGGAGATTACAAATTTGTCAGGTGAATAGAATAACACAGAAAAGCACATCAAAAGATCCTTCCTCACATTCAGTAAATTTCCTTCTCAGCAACAAAAATAACCACATTTTTAGATTCTCCCCTTACCTTTAGTAAATATAATATTGATATTGTATCAACTTGCAAAAATGGTATTTAACAGCTTGTGTACAATGTCATTCATTATCCAACATCACTTCCACCATTAAATAACATTCAATCAGAATCGCTTGGACAAATGCAAACACTCAATGTTTGCAGATGAGGAACCTGGGAAGAAACAAAGAAACTTATTCAAGGTCCATGTTGACTTAGTAGCGAAGCTCACATGGGAATGGAAAGTTTCTGGAGTGGTGCATTTTGCTTGGACAAGGAAACCACACAGAGTTATCTCCATTTGAAAATGATTCATGCATGCCAGTCTACCACAGATGATGACCAGACCTATTTTATTTGTTTCTTCTTACTTGAACTTGTTGTTCTCATTGGGTGAAAGTCATGAGTCTTTTTAAAATTATTTCTTATATTCTAAAGCCAAAAGATAAATGGGAGCGTGAAGCTGTCACTTACACTTTTGAATTCTACCACTCTGCTACCACGCCCCTCACCACTCCCTTCCATAAGCAAAGGATGAAGTCAGAAAGAGGAAAATAAATATGGGCTGGTGCCATCAATATATGGAATATAGAGTAACTAAACTAAAAGTCAGATAACAACAAGATTAAAAACTACCCCTTGAGATCCGACTATAGATAGAACTGAAGCACCAAGGTTGGGAGGGGGGAAGGAGGGGTAAGAATAAAAAAGGGAAGAAAACACAGTAAACTGTGGTGGTGGATGACAGGTAATTTGGCGGTGGGTGCACTACTGTGGCAAAACCTGATGGGGGTACCCAAATACTATCTCAATTAAAAATTAACTAATTTTTAAAAATAAGTAAAGGATGACAAATCAGTAGAGTGTTAGTCAGACCCTGGATGTAGGGGGTATGGGTGCTGATGGCATGGCTGACCTGGACTTGGGTGAGTGTAGAATAGAGGGTGTGGAATAGAAGTCCAGTGGTGGGAGAAGGAGAAGGCAGCTAATCACTCATAAACGGCAGAAGCAGGACCCAAACCCTACATTTCAGGGAGCTGAGCGAGTGCTGTGGTTTTCATGGGCTTCTTCTTTATGAAGCAAGGGGTGTAAAGATTGCCATAAAGGGCAAACAAGTGAAATAATTTATACATTACAGTGGCTGGAATAAAAAATGTGCTGTGAGGCCCAGGCTCTCAGAAAACACTTTGAAGACACGTGAGGCTATTGTAGCCCTGCTTCCTGTTCCTGAAGGAGCTGCCTCAGTACACCACCCCCTCCTGACCTTCAGCTGGGCTGAACGGGCTCCAGAAAGCAGAGTATTCGAGTATGTGGACACCAATCTGGAGAACAGTGGGAATTTCAAAAAGCTGATCAGGAACAATATGCAGAAGGGAAGATGAGAGGTGCTTCCCCAAGAAAGAAGACATCTAGTCTGCAGCAGAGAAAAATGTTGAAGTAAAAACAAAAAAGAACAAACAGAAAACTCCCACAAATGGAGACCGGGGCAGTACCAGTGAGCTCTCTCAGCCTCCTAGAGAGAAAAAGACTCCAGTAGATGCTGCTGTTGAAAATGAGGAAACACTTTTAACAGGAATCTAAGATACCAAATAAGAGAGAGAGATTCAATGAGGGAGGGGAGGATAAGGGTTCAAAATGGGGGACAGGGGGACACAAGGGACTGTGGTGATGGTTCACGGGTGACTCGGTGGTGGGTAACCCACAGGGAATACATTACAATGTAAAATATACAAATAATAATTAATTAATTAAAATAATAATAATAATAAAATGCAAAATAACAACAGATTTTTTAAAAAAAGAAAGAAAATGAGGAAACGCTCATGAACACAGCTGAAGTTAAAGTAAAAATTACTGAAGGACTAAAACCATGACTTGTGGATGACGGTGATTTACTCACTCAGTGAAAACAGTTCCTTTATCTTCCTGCCAAGAAGAATATGGATTCCATTCTAGAGCAGTATGCAAATTACGAGAAATCTCAAGGAAACACAGATAGCAAGGAGTGTGTTGTGAATAAAGCAGTGGTATAAAGTCTAAAAGAATACACACTTTAACTTCCTGCTGGGCGCTCAGCCGCTCTACAAGCAGGAGAGGCCATAATACCTCAGGGCCGGGCGCCCCACATGACAAGCCCAGGGCCCAGGTGGACCCAGCACCTCACCTGCTGAGATTGTTTTCACGAATTGGAGCGATGTTGGCCTACACGCCTCTGGATGAGAGGAACCTTGCTTTATTGCTGAATTACCTTCATGATTTCCTAAAATACCTGGCAAAGAATTCCTCACCTCTTGTTCCTATCAGCGACTATGAAAGGGTCCCTCGGGAGAACCCCCAGCAAGTGTGTGAGGCACCATCACGTCGGCATCTCCGTAAACACATTTTGTTCTTAGTCCTTCTCTTGTACAAATGATGTGCTTTGAAAATGTTAGTGTATGACAGAATCGATGTTTTTTTTCTGTTTGATTTTAAGCAGAGAAAATAAAAGGGGTTACAGCTCCTTTTCGCTCACTCGCTTTTTTTTTTTTTTTTTTTTTTTGCAAAGTTGTTACCAGTGTAGTTGGTGATGGACAACAGAGAGACACGTTGTCCTGTTCCATTGCCTCGCTGACAAAGCTGCCTTTGAATGCTGCTGGTTCTATTCCTTTGACAGTACACGCTTTTATGCTGTGGGTCCAGGCTGGATGACAAGTATTCCGATGGCTGGTGCCAGAGGTCAGCGCAGTGTCTGTAACTGAACACACGCTCCCGTCTGTGCTTCTTTGTCTTATGGCGCTTGAAATAAAGAGCCCGCTCTCTGCTAGTCCTCCGTGCGTTGTTCCATAGGCATCTCTCCTCGCTCAGATTGTGGAAGATTGCTGGCTTGTCTTGAAGTTTTTGTACTTGTGTATGATGCACGCTTTAACAGGATAACCCAATGTATTGTGTAGCTATGGCTTTCTGGAAAAGTCAGTCTTTTAGGAATGGTTTTTTAGCTCTTCAATACATTTTTCTTTAGGCTTCAAAAAATAAGAAAGTCTTCATCATATTTGACACTCCCTCCCCCAAACTTAATACATGTAGGTAGCTTTCTTTCTAATTAGGCTAGTCTGTCTCTGTGTTTTATCTGTCTGTCTACATATCTGTATAATGAGGGTGGTCACAGGAATGAGAAATTGAGAAGGAGGAAAGTGAGGAGGAGGCATATTTAGCACTTACTTGGTACATATTTTCTGACAGTTATAGTCATAAATGCTATGTATGTGTTAATCTGCCTTACAATTGAGGGCAATAAGAGATAATATTTTAAAGTGTTTTAAATTAAATGAAGCTGTACTGTAAAAGTAATGAGATACACACACACACACACACACACACACACACACACACACACACACACACCAGATAGGAAGTTTTCACTTGGGCAGTGTTACCATTATTAGCAAATATTAAAGAGCTCACATGCAAAGAGAAGTATTGATAACAAAAACACTGATGAAAAGAGTTAAAGGACCAGGAACTGACAATTAAGCCAGAAAAGATATTTTTTGGTTTTGACATGTTTACTTATTTTTTAATTCCCTCCTCCTCCCTCTCCCTTAGTATTTCTACCTCCAAAGCCTAACAACCAATAAATAAATAAATTTGGACAACTGATACTGGAGAGCAATTTACGGATTCTTGGAAAGTTCCTCTGAACAGATTACCTCTCCAAAGCCTTGACACAAATGTGGTCATTTAAAAGTTACCCCAGGAAGATGACATGCTGATTAGTTACCTTAATGATTACATTACCTTAATGTAATTTATTTCACCATATCTTTTCAAATCTAACAACCAGCTAAGGAAACAAGATTCCAAAACTGTGCAAAGCCTTTCAGAGACTGGAGTTAAGTTAGGGAGCAGAAGTCTAGGTCATAGTGAGTAAGCCCTGTGACTGAGGATAAGTTGCTTGAGCGCTCCCAACCTGCTTCCCTCATCTGTAAATTAAAAATAATAAAAATACCTATCTCCTGGGCCTCCCGAGTGGTCTAAGGGATAAGTCTCAGTGCTATCAGCATGATGGCTTAAGTTCGATCCCCCCACCGGGCAGCTAACCAACATGGCGGAGCAGACCTCTCCAGTCTTGCCCACTGCTCCCCTCAGCAGTGTATTTCAGTAGATCTGCCTGTTCTGCCCCCTACTCTGTCTCTGGTGAATACTCTCACCCCCAACACTTCTGGCCTACACCCCAGTTCTTCTAAGCAAAAACAAATAAATAAAATCTTTTAAAAAATACCCATCTCCCTCAATTGTTCTATGGATTAACTTGTTAACACATGCATAGCATTTCTAACAACAGCTGTCAGAAACTGTGTACTCAGTAAAGGTGAAATGCTTGTCCTCCTCACTCCCCTTTGCCCAAACTTCTCTGGTTGCTGGAACCACCAGCTTAATGATACTGTTGCTTTCCTCACAAGCTTATTGCTGATTTTGTCTTGAGGGCACACTGGATGTTTAAGTAAAAATCAGATACAGTGTCTTTCGCTTATATTTAGCAAAAGACTGTACCTCTGAAAAAGAACAGGTTACATTGATTCTCACCAGTTTTTAAGATGAGATGAAAGCACCAAATATTATGTCAATTGTAAGCTAATTTATGCAATCTTTTTAAACTAAAATACCAGGACTAAAAAAAAATATGAGTTTTTTATCTTCTTTTCAAATTTGACTTTTAAAGTTAGGGGAATATATGTTGCAAACTATTTCTAAACTGCTTTGTTTTATATGATTTTCCTTTAGAAATCAATTTTTTCTCCCTTTTGAGTTTCGTTGAAAGATTGATAGGTCACTTGAACTGATTTCACAAAATTATCAGAATGCATCCACTGACCACACTTTATAGTATAGTTAACAAAGAGGTAACTATTTGTCTCTGGTGACTTGGATTTTGCTTCTAAGCAATTCACATATATGGTGCAGAAGCTGGGCATTTCCAGAGAGAAATATTCTAGAGGAGGAGAGCGTCTTTGTCTGTGTCTCAGGATCAGCTATAATTTACACTCTGCAGGAGGCTGAATTCTTTATTTATGGACTCAAAGCAAGACAACCAAAGAATATAAAATGAAGCTGCCAGTTTGAATGTTGTATTTGTTAACTCATTCTGAGCCCAGTTTTTATTAAAGAAAAAATGTTTTTTAGTAAATCTATTTCTATATTTAGTGTGTGTGTATATATATGTGTGTGTGTGTATACATATATATTATATTGAAGCAGTGCTATGGTCTTGGTAACAGAATGATCCCAATAGAACCACACATTGACCCTTCTTTTAATAAACACAATAAAATATGTGTGTGAAAACACAAATACAATAAGATGGAAAATAGTGACTAACACCGAATATGAATAGAGCATTATGGAAGTTTGACAGAAGTACAGATATGATGTAAACTGTGTTATTTACACATTTCATATCCAGGATCAATATAGTATATCTTAGAGATAAGGGTACTAAAAGAATATTATGTCAAAGAGAAAAAGAATACTAGAATAAATATATGGATAATCCAGGCTGAAAATATGTTTTAATTTTTTTTTAATGACAGGCTAATTGTGGGAAATAAACATCAGCTATTCTGCCTCTCATATTCATTGTGTACTCTAACAGGTTGATGCCAAGGACATGTAGAAAGTGAGCAGTCTTCCAAACGTTTCTAATTTTATCTGGTAACATACTAGTCCCTAATCCACTTTGGTTAGGAGTGAGGGAAGGAGAGCAAAGTCTAAAATGCAGTATATATCCCTCTTTTATGTCTCTATCCACTGCCTTCACATAGCATGTGCTACACACCTTTGAAAACCTATTGTCATATGTACCTACAGAAACTATTCCATCAAAAACCAGTAAATAATTGCCAGATGAGTTGTAATTTCCACCAGTGTCAGCCCATGCTGACTACCATTATTTCCCAAGGCTAGCAGGGGGCAGGTCATCAGAAATATAGACTCATTGTTCAATGTCAGCCAGTATTTAGGGAATAATTTCATTATTTTTGTCATTTAGGTCATGATTGTAATAAAGATCTCAAAAAGCTATAAAGCATTTGTTTTAGGAAAGGAAGGATGTAAGAATAATCAAGGGAGATGAAATAACTTTGGGCTGATTTATGAAAGAATTCTGAATATAAAGCATTTGTATTTGTTTTAAACTCACTTAAACACTTAAAAATTCTAAAGCTTTAGAATAAGCAGTCTTATTTATTAGAATAGTTTATGAAAAATTGCAGTTCAACAGCCAAACACTTATCTGTCTGCACCTTATGTAAATAATTAAAATATTTTTAAGGCCAGCAACAAACAAACACATATAACCAATTCTAATGGAAACAGCTTTTCTCTGATGCCACAAAAACATATAAATAATAACTCAAGCAATGGAAAACTTTGAAAATTCCCCAAAAGATAATGGACACACTCATTCAGCCCAGACATTTGGAGGAATAAATCTGAAGCATCTACTTTAATGTACCATTAAACTTTTATCAGATCATAGAGTGCATGATGATTACAACTCATTTTAGCTGAATAATGTATGCTACAATGTATATCATTTGTGTTAAGGTAGCAATCATCACTTGGCTAATGTATTTCACCGGTCCAGGCATTAGCCCATTTTGAACTTAAGCACTAATATCTTGATAGCAGAAGAGAGATGTTTTTATCACTTTGAAAATGCAGTGAAGCATATACATGTGGGCTGCCTTAGCTTCCGTTTTTCAGGCATTAGAATTGCACCACTCACCATTTAATATGTTCAATGAGTTGTTCAAATGAGCTAGATGAGTCTGAAGCAACTTTTCTGGATTTTTTTTTTTCTTGTATGTTCTTTAGTGTTTCACTCTCAGCTCCTGTTATTACAAGGGAGCATTCTTCTCTCCAGTAACCGGTGCCCTTATACTTTCATCATCCTTTTGCTAAGACTTTGATCAACATTTTAAATCGCACAAAAGCAAGAAGGGCTACTTAGATCAACGGCAATGCCTCCCTGCTACATAATTGAGGTAGAGTGAATTTTCAGTCTCAACTAGAGGAAGTGGTAAAGGTGAAGCAAGAGGGGACTTTCTGGCATTCCCAGCCCTCTCCAGTCCTCGCTTAATTATTCTACTTATAATACAAGTCCAACTGTACATTCATCATCCATAGGGTAGGTTTGCATTTAGTTCCTATTTATAAAATAAGCAGTAACAAATTTATCCTTTTTAAAAGCTTTGAGCTCTCCTTTATCCCAGGTGTATTTTGCCGTGGCAGGGAAATCTGTTATACATCCTGCATCCTTTTTTGTCTATTATTACTGCTCTTGAGAGTAGTCTCAGTAAACTTTTTGCCTCCTGGAAAGCAAGGAGATATTTTACACAATACTTTGAAGAGAAGATAGTCTGATTATAGACAGTATCTTTAAGAAAAATTATTAGGAACAAAAACTCTCGATTTACCTCAGTTTTTTTCTATGAGAAACAAATCTTTGGTTCATAAAGAGAGACTACCACTGTGGGGCTGAGAGATAGAACTACTCGGGAAGGGGGTCCGGTTATCTGAAATTATCTAGGTGACAGTGTTCCAGAAGCCCTTAAGTTTCCGTCAACAAGAGTGTACTACTTGTGGTTCAGCAGATCCATAGTAATAGTAGGAGATCCATAGTAATAGTAGTACCCGCGGATGTCCAACACAATTATCTCTGACCTTCACTACGTGAATGAGTTATTGGATTGCTTCATAACCTTCACAGATGTCTAAACAGAAATTTCTGGGTGAGTCTGAAGGAGTGTTGATCAATAATTAGTAGAAGCAAAAAAATAAAAAAGTTTTAGTGAGACAACACAGGAGAAGTAATTACTTGGTTGAGGGATTCTCAAAAAGAGGATAAAAGGCAGACTTAATGGTTACTTGGTCTCCGTAACTATTCTGCCTGCATCGTAAAAGGTAAAGAAGAAAGTTAGGACAGAAAGAGTCCTACCCACCCTCAGACAATAGTTTGTCATTGTTATGAGAATTGTGCCTGAACCATCTTTATATATCAGCACTTATCTTAGTGCAAAACTCATGTCAGAGACACGCTAAATATTTGTTGACCGAATGGATGATGACAAGAATGTAATTTTTATTTTAGTATTTCCTGACATTCCATAAATACATTTTACATTTTTACATTCTTTTAAGTAAGCAACAGCAACTCTAGATGTGTTAGATTTTTTTTAACCGGTTCCATAAAAAGTGGGTGTGGGGAGGACTAAGTGGAATTGGAATTCAAAGCCAGTTGTGGTTATTTATTGCAGACTGAGAAATACTACACAAAAATCCCTATCAAATGAGTTTTCTCTGGGAAAAAAACAACATCTGATGGTCAAAACAACTGGAGGAGAGGACTAAAAGTGACAAAACATGCCAAGTAGCTGAGAATGCAGAGGGAAACCAGAACTGTCCTGAAGAACAGGGGAAGTGGTTAAAACAACAACTGTTTCTTATGTAAATAGTAGAGCAGTCCAATTTAAAAATCATTTCCATGGATCTGAAAAGAACAAAAAACCCTGTGTCATAGACTATGACTCAGTCTTCTTTCAGATACATGTTGTTTCCAATGTAGCATCACTGAGAACAGACACACAGCAAAAAACCAGCCAAAGTGCTCACAGGGTTGGATTTGCTATACATAGCACGGATTTCAGTCAAGTTTCTCACAGGGGGAAATAAAATGGCAATAGCATTGTTTGTCTAGTTCGCTGATGTTCGGAGTTCAACGCTTTGAAAATCTGACATGTTTTGTGATTCCTGCTTGCCTGTAGTTCATTCATTCAAGGAGTATTTTCAAGTGCTCAGTATGTGCGGGAGATATGGGAGGTGCTGCAAGAAAGAGCAATAGGAAGACTCAGAGAGCCTACACCCGCAAAGGGTTTGTGTGGGGGGCGTGAGGAAATAACAAGGAGTAAACATATAACATTAGACATAAAATACATCATCTGACTTCAATAACTAAAATGAGAACAGTTAACATCAAATAAAAGGGAAAGGTAGAGGTACCACTTGCTATTTTTGAGAGGAAGGTAATGTGAATGTTCCCTGCAGAGGTGACTTTCAGGCAGTGAGGCGAACAGCATGGAGGATTTCCAGGAGGAGACGCTCCCAGGCAAAAGAGACTGCAAGTACAAGGCTCTGAAGCTGAATTGTTCTGTAGGACTGGAGGACGAGCTGAGTCCAGGGTGGAGTAGAGAGGTACAGAGGAGACAGCCAGAAGAGAGAGTACAAAACGAGGGCAGATAGCGGCCAGGGCACACGGACGCCTTTGGCAGTGGTAACACTGCGCAACTTCTCATGGTAGCCCCGTTTAGGAATTTGGGTAAACTTTACCTGAAAGTTCTTTTGGTATGTACTAAAACATTGGGAAATTCACTTGCCTACTAAAAGCAAACCTATTTCTATCTCTGACACCAAATGCGTGGGTTTTCCATACCTAACAATTTTCCCATTCTCCTCAGACACCAAGGTATTTTACAATTTATATCAATTCTGATAGATAACTACCTGAGTTAACACGAACCCCGTAGGTTAAGAGCTCTGTCCCATAAAACTGCTCCCACCTCAGAGGTCAGTTACAGTCAGGGGATCCCCAGGTTACCCACTCCCCTGACCAATTTGGCAACAAAGCCAGGAGTTCCCACACCCCTTCCTCAGATTCAATAATTTACTATAAATATTTGCTCAGAGAACTGATGGAAATAAGGTACTTAGATTTACTTATTTGTTAGGAAGGACATTATAAAGGATACAGGTGAACAACCAAATGAAGAGGCATGAAGGCAAGGTCTGTGAGAGCCTGGAGTGCAGGAACTTCTGTTCCCTCAGAGTCGGGGTACACTCTGCCAGTAGGTTTATGCTGAAGTTCTCTGAACTGCACTCTTTAGGGATTTTGGTGGCAGCTTCTTCATGCAGACATGATCAAGTGTTAAATCAATCTCCAACCCCTCTTTTTGGGAGGATTAGAGTAGAACTAAAAGTTTCAAACTTCTACTCATAGCTTGCTTTTTCTGGTGCCCAATCTCCTCCCAAGAGCCTGTCCAAAGGCATCTCATTAAAACCAAATTCCAAGGGATAACCCCATCACTTGGGAAATTAAAATGGTTTTAGGAGGCCTATGTCAGGAACCAGGGGGCAGAAATCAATTATTTTGTTTCTTAGCATGTCAGCCTGCCCATACAAAGCTTCATGAACTAGGATTCTGTACTATTTTTGTTCAACCTTCTGTTTCTTAAGTAACTAACGAAGTTGTATAGGGTCATGCAGAAGAACACAGATAACTAAAATTTACACATTGCATAAAACTGAAAGACAACCGGTATTACTTGAGTTTGCCTTCCTGAAGCAAACCATACTAGAATAGTACCCAAAAGAACTCTCCAGAAATGTAAATAGCAATGGGAAATGCTGTTGATAGAGATGACAGAAAGACATCAGCAGACACTTGAAATGTCACTTACCTTTAAATCAATCCTTGCATCCCACAGGGTCTAGCTCATGTATGATCTCTTACATTAATTAATTTGTATATTACTCACAACTCTGAGATAATATGGCAGGTACTAATTACCTATGTCATTTATTTGGTATTTACAAATTACGTACAGTTTTATACTCACTCACGATTATGCTGTAAATATTTCATGTGTGTGCTTGGTAACAGGAGCTCCTGGTGAAGATGTTTGCAAACCTTGGCATCGTATAGGTGCTCTACCTGTATTTTCCTATCTGGTTCAGAAATTCCATGAGAACAGAACTTTTTCTACATTTCTCTGCACTCCCTATACAAACAAACACAGAGTCTTTCACAGAGAAGATACAAAATGGCTGTGGATTGATGGATGGAATTGAAAAAATATATACAAACATATAAGTGGACTGATATTTAACCTACTTCACTGACAACTTCCGGCAGAATTTGACTTCTGACTACCAATTCAGTTTTGGGTTTACTAAAACCATGAGTTTTCCTCTCTCAGGTTTCGTAAGCCTCCCTGACTGCAAGTGAATGAGTCACAGGACAATGGCAAGCAAAACCAAAGACCCCTGTGCAGGTGTGTGTCTCCTCCTCATCCTCCTGTCTGAACTACATGTGCATCCCAATGGAATGTACTGGAACATCCCTCAGTCTGGTGAGCAGTGTTTCTCTGGTATTGAGAACTCAGACAAATTAAGAGCCATGTAGTTATTTTTGGTTTTATTCTTGTTTAGAGAATAGTAGGAGAGTATTAAAGATTTTACTCTGAAAGTTGCTAGAGATTTGAATAGGATAAGGAGAGACCTTCTGTTTATGCTTTTACATATGAATCTGAAATGTGTTAAAATAAGATATATAAAAATGTTAAAAGCTTATTTGGAGCTTATTCAGAGAGGGAATACCTAGGGAAAAATAACCCTCTCTCTCTTGGGTTTTTACCTTATAAAAGATACAGAAAAACATCAGTGAGTCATACTAATTTGACATAAATATGTAGGGCTAACACTTGTGATATAATTTCTATGGTGACTGTTTCTATAGTATATAACTTTTCTAATTATGCAAAAACAGTATAATATTTAATGTTGAAAGACAATTGTTAAAAAAAAATTTATGGGCCTAGAAGACATGTCACTCAGAGTGATGTGCTTTCAAACAGCAGGATATTTGTCATTAAACATATTCAGACGATTTTGAAATTACAGTTCTTCCTCAAATTGTCCAAATCACATATTAAACAGGAAATGAAAAGAGATATGAAAAACCTCATGTGTTCTTAATGAGGACATGAGCTTCTGTCGTTCTTTCCATTTAGCTCTTTAATTTTGCAAGTAATCTTTTCCTACCTGACCACCAGAGTAGGAAGACCGACACTCCATTAACAAGTTAGTCGGGCAGATTTCCTGTGGAACCGAGGAACCACTGAACCATGACAGTATCCTAACTTTGCTGTCTATTACTGCATTCCCCAAAGAGAAATATATATATATAAAGATAATATATATTATCTTTTGTTATGTGCATATGTAAGCCTAGATATAGATGCATTATATTAATTTTTATATACATGTATGTGTTCTACCACACACATATATTATTGAGTATTAAAGCTAAAGGCTTTCAAAGTTGTGACAACAACATAAGATGATGCTCTTGGTTGTTAAAATTTTCATTTAACATCTGGAAGACTCTTTCTGCCATAGAAGTCTCTGGTTTAGTGTGCACACAGATAAGATGCTGACACTTATGTCTTGGAATGTTACTTATCTCATCAATTGGGGTCTGGTATTGAAAGGATCAGGAACTGCCCTGGAAAATATTCAGTTACTTGAAATACATTGGGCTTATCTCTTCAGTGTTCAGTATAATGATTTTCCTATGAACTCAGAGTGAATTCAATAATGTAGGACTTTTTTAGACAGAAAGTCCAGGAGTCAAATACATGTTGTATTATGAGCCTTTTTCAATCTATAAGGTCAAAGACTTGGAGGCAAAGGGGAAAGCAGTCATACCAAAAACTGGAAATTCTATACAGGGATCTTCAAGACTAGCTAATGTGTCCAGCTAGATACATTTGCATTAATCTTTCTTTGCATTAATGTCTGAATTGGTGACCAGAACTAGTTTGAACCCATTGCTCCACTGTAAGAGATATTTCTGTAAGTAGTTACATACTGCTAGAAGTAATTTGGACAAGGAAAATAATATAAAGGCTGGCAGAGAATTAATTTTAAGTTCTAAGTGCAGATTTTAATAATTATTTTATCTCTAACAACATTAAAGAAATGAATCACCATATAAATGAATATATCTACATACATGCATTTATAATACACATATTTACCTACATGCACATAGAGATTGATACATAAATTACCCTATATAAACTTGGATTAAGGTGAAATACAGAAGGTAGAAAGAAACATCACATATAGAAATAAATAAATTGAATCTAATTAATAAAATGAACTTTCCTGTTAAAATGCCACATTATATACTCTTCACAAGTTTTTGCAGCGTTTTAGAATAAGCGGCGGTGTTCTCTTCTTCCTGAGGTCACTACTTACAAAGTGACTGGGAAAGTCAAGGGGTTCTGTAGGCACCTCCATTTTCTAACCCATAATATGAGTAGATTGAGTGTTTTTAAGACTGCTTTGCCTCTAAAATTTCACCATCTGTCTTATTTTGCCCAGCCTCTCTCCCCTCGTATTCCTTTTGAGAATTCTCCTTTCTTAACCTAGGTTTACTCAACACAGGATAGCATGATCCAGAGCTAATTTTAACTTTCTGTTGGGGGTGGTGAAAGCAAGGTTTCTCAGAGCCAGTGTATCTGAGGCTTACTGTGTACACTGTAGAGGAGAGACATACTCTCCCTCTGGGAGGGAGAGCACTAGGCTCATGTAATCTGGAGACACTGGAGCACTTCTCGCCCTGAGGTGAAGCAGAGTCTAATGGAGAATGACGTGAAGAAGCTGAGCCAGAGGCTCTCCACCCTGGGACCCTCTGATGCCAGCCATATTTCCTGTGTTGTCCCCTCATTTTAGTAATGTCTCTGTGACTCAAATCTGACCAACAATAGAAATGAAATTGATATTCATTTTTTGTTCCTCTTACTACAAAAAAGTTTTAAATTTTATAAGTTCAAGGGGAAAATGCAAGTCTGCTGATTTTAATATTTACAATGAGGAAGTTTATTGTGAAATTAACACATTTTATGGTACTCATAGTGCCAAGAAACAAAAGTAAAAGAAGAAATAAATGAAATGAAAGTTGGGGAATCAATATCTATTTGATATATTAAGTAAAATAGTGAATATTCATATTCATATTATCTCTGAATATTGGACAATTTCCAAATAAATGTAATTTCCAGCTACCAATACAGGGTTAAAAAAAATATTTTCTCCCAGGCCTCCCTGGTGGTGCAAGGGGTTAAGTCTCAACAATATGAAGCACTATGAAACTCTCTGCAGCACAAGTTCAATCCCCAGCCAGGGAGCTAACCCACATGGTGCAGCAGACCTCTCCTGTCTCACCTGCTGCTCCCCTCAGCAGTGTATTTCAGTCAGTCTGCCTGTTCTGCTCCCCACTCTGTCTCTGGTGAATCCTCTCACCACCCCTCTCCACCCCCACCACACACACACCTATGGCCTACACCCCAGCTCTTGTAGGCATAAATAAAAATCTTTTTTAAAAATGTTTTCTGTTCTTAAGAAAATTGGAATTTTCATGGACCCATTACTTTCTAGAGTTAGTATGGACGATATGAAATGCAGGGAAAAACACTCACAATATTTACAATGCACACTGAACATACCACCATACACCTACTAATCCATCCATTTTCCCCATCATTAGGCATCAAGTGGGATGGTGGTAGAATGCATACACTCTGATAGAGTTCAGTTTGAGGTGCAAGTAGAAGGAAAATGAAGCATGGAGTCATTTCACTGCTTTAGAAATTTAAAATATACTTTAGTTCTTCATTATCAAGAAATAACCTGCGTTGTTACTTTGTACATACTTTTTCTCCTGCTAATTCTCCCTGTTCTGAGGACATGCCTAAAAACTGCAATAATATTGATTATACCAGGATATGAATGAGAGTAATTAGATTATATGTAGAAGAACAAGAAAAATCGATTATTTTTTTAATTTATTTTTTTATTGAGCTAACATTGGTTTATATCACTGTTATTATTTTGGTAGTATACGATCCCCTCCTTCAGGTGTAGTTACCGTAGTACCAGCCACCAAGTTACCCATAGTTCACCACCATAGTCCATTGTGCTCCCTCCCACTTTGTCCTCCTCACCTTCTTCTTCCCCCTCTGAATGATTGGGTTCTATAGTCAGCTTTTAAGAGTTAGTTTCTAAGCTTGTCTTTATCTGACCCCTTGAGTGGTTTCTCTATATTCCACATGTAAGTGATACCATCTGGTACTTACCTTTTCCTTCTCACTTGTTTGACTTAGCATAAGCCCTTCCATCTCCATTCATGTTGCCGCAAATGGCCTGAGTTTATCTTTTTTAATCTCTGAGTGTTCCATCATCTGTTCTTTTCATTTCAGCTTAGTTTACCATGTTGAGTTTATCCCAGAGTAAACAAAAATTCATTCCCCTTTCTTATTTTGGACTAAATCTATTTTCTAGAGGACTTAAGTCAAATTTGTTTGGTTAACCCTGAAGTAAGTTATGTATTAGTTAGTTATTATTAATTGTTAAACTTAATAGCAGCAATCAAAAAGATATTCACTATAATTTATGGGAAATTACCACCATTAATAGTATCAGAAGTAATATGATGTGTGATAGAGTATACACATGTGTGTGCACACACAAAAGAACACAGACATGTATACATACCATTAACTACTTGATTCACTTAAATAAAATATCATAATAATTAGGACTACTTTAATGTTTACCTGGTATTTTTACTTATTAAGCAAAGATTTATAATAAAACATGAAGTAGTTCCTGACTTGAAATTTTATATAAGAGCTATGCAAAGATCAAAATAAAATGTTCATGCTTTTAGAAGAGAAAGAAAGATAAAAATTAAAATATTTTGAAATTCTTAAAGATGTGGAGAGTGCGAAAGTAGGTAGATGGATTTACTTGGACCAAAAGCATCACTCCAGCTGTGTGACAAAGAGTCTAAACCTCTGAATTAGAATGGCAGCCGTTCTGAGAACCAGAAGGGAATCCATAGGGATTCTCACTGCAGAAAGAGCCAATCATCTTAGTACCACTTTCTTCCCTGGAGCAGGAGAGTCAACTCTGCAAACACAAAGGAGAGCTCTATAAAATGCCCTGCACGGTGCAGAACCAGATGGGCATGCTGAGTACCTTCCAATGTTTTCAGCCACGGTGACGAAGCACTATTGGGACATGGGTTCAGTGTCAAAATTGTTATTATATATATATAACTTCTATATTAGAGAACTAATCTGCCTTTATTTCAAATTTTAGAAACTTTGAACCATAAAATCTACTGTTCTTTCTTAAAGCACTATGTTTTCCATAATTAACATGCTGGGTTTAGGCATTTACATAGATTTTACATAGAAATGATGCAGATTTCAGAATCTACACCCGCAATTTCACATGTTAAACGCAAAAACTCAGTAAGCTGAAACACAGTTACATTTTTAATCATAACCAGTCTCTTTTGTTAGCTGAACCCACATTGAACTGACCCACGTAAGTATCATTTGACATGAGTACTTACACATTTACTTCATGCCTTTAACAAGTAATCCTGAATGTCTGCAATATGCTGAGCACTAGTCTATTATTTAAGATACATCAGAAAATGAGAACAATTTGCTTCATTTAGAGCTTATGTTATAGCAGGAAATATAACGAACAGTAAAAGGTAAAAAATGATATTTTTAAAAGGGCAAATAGAAAACTACAGAGAAACCACGAATGCAAAGCTGGTTATGGAGACTGAGGCAATGCATAAAAGCAGATGCAGGAAGAACTCTGCCCTCCCCTTTCTTCTTCTAGCCAGGGTCTACATGGCCCTTTATAAAGTTGACATAATTCTGCTGTGACTTTTAATCAAAGTGAATGAGAAGTCACTGCAGGATTTTAGCATACGTTAGATAATTATGTGATGTATATTCCAAAAGTACTTATATACCATAAGAGCACAAGAGTAGAGGCAAAGAGACCAAGTGTTCATTCAGGATTAACAACTTTGCTCTATCACGTGTGGTATCTTCTATCTAGTTGATAAAACCCATGTGGTAATAATTAATTAATTAGAAAAATCTTAGATATGCATACTTCATTCATATGTCCATAATTCTAAAACAGACAAAATACAAACCTCATATACTTAATATTTTCATGGAATTTAGGTATATAATATAGGTATTATTGAATTTGTCTACTAATTATCCTAAAAGTTAATTTATTTATTATTTTATGTGTTTTACACAATAGGCAAATAAATGTCTTTTGTTGGTAGAGGCATGAAAATAGTGATTTTATTTTAAATCTTTTGTGGTTTAAGAATTAAGCATCAGAGGCGCCCAATGGACTGTGGTGAATAACTATGGCCTTACGATGGTGGCTGTGGTGTGGTAAATACATCTGAAAATGTGTGAACCTATACTTCCGAGTCATATACAGTGCTATATGCCAATGTTGTCTGACATCTAATTATATATCTGACATCTGATATCTAATTATATAAATCCAAACTCCAGTTTTACTCCATTTTGTATTTTTAAACTTAGATGACATAATTAATATTTGCATTTCCTTTTAATTTTAAAAATGAAGATAACAGTAACGTCCACTTCATATAATGTCCCAGGGTATGTGTAGTTATTAGCATAAAGTCTGATGCATAAATATTTTTAAATAAATGCACTTCATCTAGATCTTAATAATACAAGTTTTTCAAAAAATCTTATAACTTGGGAAACTTGGGAGAAATGGAAACTCAGGAGAAAGGAAATGGGAGAAAAAGGAAAAACAAATCTGTAAATGAGAGCAATAAGATACCAGAGAATTAAAGGTTATACTCGCACTTGAAATTATTAGAGTTGTGGAGGAGAATTTCAAATATAAATATTTCAAAGTGTCAAGATGAACGCATAGCAGAAATTGGACCAATTATGAATCGGACCTAATTAGGCAGTAATTACTAAAACCTGCTGCCCGTAGAGGTACCCTTAGCAGCAGCAACCCAGGGCTTCAGACTTGTATATATTTTTGGATTGGGAAATAGCCAAAATTTCTTGGCATTATCAACAAATAATGTGTATCGGTAAATACAAATTCACGGTAAAAACTTGATGCATTATTATGCATTGGTTTCTTTTTTTATGTTAGACAAAGTTATTAATGCAGTAGTTCCATTGGTGCAAGATTCTAAGAGATTGCTTAAAATAATCATCTTCGAAAAAAGGAAGCACTGACCCAAGAATAATGCTTACTTGTTTATTTGATAGTTGAAATTTTATCCCTTAAGCACTTTCAAATCACATGGATGATAAAAAGTAATACTGATTAACATGTAAAAAATCAGTAACTATTGAAGCAAGGGGTTCAAAATGTGCCACCTCCAAATATATTGGGTTTGCATATTGATTACTTTGAGCTTCAGCCAACTGAGAAACAACAGATACAGGAAAAGCTCCCCTGACCTCCTTGTCTATGAAAAAGTAGGTCCTCAAACTTCCAATGAGAAAGGTGTCCCCCTAGACCAGGCAGAACAGAATAATATCACCAGAGACTGACAGTAGACACCAAAAAGGACTTGTCCAAATAAACCTACTAAAACAATTCTTATCTTCCATTAGTTTCCCCCATATAGTTTGTAGTCACTGTCCCACAATTTACTACTGCTAGTTATGTCTTGCCAGCCACATTCCCCATCATATATACAATTTATCATTCTTGTTTTAAAAAGTATATAAGCTTTGGGTCTTTGTTTTTCTTATAAGGGCTACTTATACACAACTAAAAGTATTAAATAAAATCTGTATGCTAATCTATCATTTGCCCAATCCTTATATCTAATTTGCAGATTCAGCCACAGAACCTAAGAGGACAGAAGCTTTTCCTCTCCTACAAAAGAAGTAAATGCCTAAACAAAGTCCCTTTCGTGGCCCCACACACTATGTTACAGCGGCAGTGTTCTTTTACTGTGACCATCATAACACTCTGGCCTTGGGAACTACACAAGGTTGTTAAGTGGGTTAATGATGCTACAGATCCTCTGACCCACTTCCCACCATGAATGGGGTCTACTTTCCCATCCATTAGCCCACATTGGTAAAGGTGAAATTATGTCAATTCCACACATGGTCTTGCAGAAGATTGGCATCTTCTACTCTGGTCTTTGAAATATACAGAAACTGCTGATATATCAGAAATCGGCACTGCTGGTGAGAACACCTGGACAGAGCAGGTGGGAGGATTCATCCACACCCAATAATTTCAATCAGCCCCATCAAGGTGCACGGGAAATGTGAGTTGAGCTCTCCTGATTCTCCAGATGAGCCCACTGCCAGCTGAATGCCTCTGAGTTAGCCCAGTTGACATCAAAGTGAGCAGAACCACATCTGAGGTAGCAGAGTCTGGGGCAAACTACCAAGGTCTGGGTGGTTTATTATACAACAAAAGCTAAAGGGGACAGGGCCTCCCTGGTGGCGCAGCGGTTGAGCGCTGAGCTGTGGAGCTGTCGGCAGCGCACAATGGGAGTTCGACGCCCAGCGGGAGAATCCCACATGGTGCGGCAGACCTCTCCTGCCTCGCCCGCTGCTCCCCTCAACAGTGTATTTCTGATCTGCCTGTTCTGCTCCCCACTCTGTCTCTGGTGAACCCTCTCACCGCCCCACGCCTCTGGCCTGTACCCCAGCTTGTCTGTATAAAGAAATCTTAAAAAAAAATTTTTTTTTTAAAAATTCACTTTGTTAACATTCTCCTTTCTGCAGCTGGACACATGATCATAGATTATAATGATGACTTGCATTTCCTGCTACCTATTTCATATTCTCTTGGCCCTTAGCACTTCAGTTGATTGTGGCTCACTCTAGAAGTTTCTGAACCATTAGCTTTGCCTGAACTGAGGTGTAGTGTTTCACTAACTTTTATCACAGAACGTGGAAGTACTTATAAGCATGGGGTGAGGGGTGATTTCTGGCATTTCAGGTATACATCTAATTATCCTCGTCATACAGTATTAACCCAACACTTCTTAGGCCACCTGAACCAGTAGAGTAAAACTCTTCTTTGCCTGTAAAATCCATATGTTGAAACCCTAGCCTTCAGAGAAACCATTTGGGCTAAGGAAGTAATTAAGGTTAAACAGGTCAAAAGATGGAGCCTTGATCTTTTGCGATCAGTGTCCTTAAAAGAAGAGAGACCAGAGAACTTGAGTTCTCTCCACCATGTGAGAGCACAAGGGAATGGGTGCCATTTGCAATCCAGGAAGACAACGCTCAGGAGGAACCAAATCAGAAGACCCTGGACTTCCAGCCTCCAGAATTGTGAGAAATACATGTTTGTAGTTCAAGTCCCTTATCTCTAGTATTTTTTATGACAACCTAAGCAGATTAAAACACTAGCTTAACTCCCAGGTTAATGGAAGCTTCACCGTGTCCCCTTATGGAGTCACTCCTCTTTGGGTGCTGACAAGACCTTGACATTATAGAATACGGGGCAAAAATCTTTCTGGTGGTTCCCTAGGGGTTATAATGAGATAAATCACTCTCATTTTTACCCCTCAAACTTTGAATCCATATATTCTGGCTTTGGAAAGAAAGGTTGTATATTGATCTTTGATTTAGAACACATATTGCATCCTGGAGAATACTATTTTCTACAAAATGATAACTTAGTTAACATCAAGACTAAATCAAAAAGGTCATTCCATTCAGACATTGAGGGTAACATGTAGATACCAATGCATTTCATGAGTACAAGCACATTGGGACAATTTATTTTCTCTAAAGTCAAAGTTCTTTGGTCAGAGTCAGTGCTGTATGGCACACGATATAAAGCAATCTCTAAGTCCAGAGACAGGACGCTTGAAGTGGTACGGTGCTTGGGAAGAGAAGTCAGGCCACCCTGCCTAGCAGGGATTGTCCATGAGGCAGGCCATTCTCATTCTTAGAAACATTATTAGGGATGCCTAGAAGTCTTTATGAGGTCTCATCAAAAGATTTCATCAAAGAAATTTCACCCTGGATACTTTTTTTTGTCTGATAGTACTATCAGACAAAAGAGACTTTCAAAAACATTCTCACTGTAAAAAAAAAATGACTTTTAGGACATAAGGGTTTATCCACCAGAAATCTATAACAACTATAAGCATAAATTCACCCAAGAACAGAGCTACAAAGCAAAACTTGACCATAACCAAGTAAGATTTATCCTGGGAGTACAAAGCTTGTTTATAATCTAAAAATCAATCAATGTAATATATGATATTAATAGAAGAAAACACTTGTCAAAATCCAACAGTCTTTCATGATAAAAAACACTCAACAAACCAGAAATAGAAGAGAGTTTTCTAAACCTGATAGAGTCATCAACAGCTAACATCATTCTTGATCATGAAAGATTGACTGTTTTTCTCATAAAATCGGAACAAGGATGTTCACTCTTATCAGTCTATTCAACATTGTATGCAATTTCTACACTGAGCAATTAGCCAAGAAGAGAAGTAAAAATAAGATTGATCAGGAAGACAAAAAACTATCCCTATTTGTAAATTACTTGATGTCATATAAAGAAATCCTAAGGAATCTTCAAAAAATAGCTATTATAAATAAAGTAATTTCAGCAAGGTGAAGGATTTGAGCTCAATACATAAAAATTAATTGTTCTTCTTTGCACTTACATGAACAATTCTAAAGAGAAATTTTAAAATAATTCTGTTCATAGCAGCATCCAAGGATACAATTCTCAGAATAAATATAATAAAATAATAATAAGACTTATATGCTAAGAACTATAAAATATTTTTTTCTTTTTTAATTTAATTTATATCCTTTACATTATTGTGTATCCCCCCCATAGGTTTCCCACCACCAATTCACCCATGATCCATCACCATAGTCCCTTGTGCTCTTTTCTCCTCTATTTTGAGCTCTCTTCCTCCCTCTCTCCTGTAGAATGTTTCTTATTTGTGGTTGCTTGCTAGTTTTTGCTTTTGTTCATGTTTTGTGTGCCGTTTTCTCCTTCTGATTTCTTGTTTGGCTTTCTTATAGTCCTCCTATTAGTGATACCATTTGATATTTTTCTTTTTCCTTCTGGCTTATTTCACTGAGCATGATCCCTTCTAGCTCCATCCATGTTGCTGAGAATTGCATTAGTTTATCATTTTTGATTGCTGAATAGTACTCCACTGTACCCAAAGGACACAAAAACATTAATCCAAAAGGTCACATGCACACCTATGTTTATTGCAGCACTATTTACAATAGCTAAAACATGGAAACAACCCAAATGCCCAAAAATTGATGGCTGGACTATAAAATAATTTTGAGAGAAATTAAAGAAAAGCTGTAAAACAGAAAGACATCTCATGCTCATGGGTGGGTAGAATAATAGTAAGGTGAGAAAAATCTCCAAATTGATCTATTGATTCAGTGCAAGCCTTGTCCAAATCCCAGCTGACTTTTTTCACAAATTATAAATCTGATCTTAAATTTCACCTGAGTATGCAATGAATCCAGAATAGCCGAAAATATCTTTTTTTTTAAGATTTATTTATTTATGCCTACAAGCTGGGGTACAGGCCAGAGGCATGGGGCAGTAAGAGGGTTCACCAGAGACAAAGTGGGAAGCAGCACAGGCAGATGGACAGAAATACACTGCTGAGGGGAGCAGTGGGCGAGGCAGGAGAGGTCTGCCCCCGCCATATGGGAATCTCCCCAGCGGGGTGCCAAACTCGCATGTCTGCTGCCGACAGCTCCACAGCGCAGCGCTTAACCGCTGCGCCACCAGGGAGGCCCCCAAAAATATCTTGAAAAAGAAAAAAGTTGTAAAACTCACACTTCCCAGTTTCAAAGCTTACTACAAACTTACTGCAAAATGACAATGATAAAGACAAATGGTTGTAGATTTTAATACATCAATGTAATACAGATTAATCTATATGATCAATGTACTAGAATTGGGAGTCTAGAAATAAACCTTCACATTTATTGTAAATTGAAATTTTACAAAAATAACAAGGCAGGTCAATGGGCAAAGAACAATCTTTTCAACAAATTGCATGGGCGAAAAAATCCTTTGATTAGCAGTTGGATAGAAGAACTGTGGTTCATGCAGAGAGGAGAACTGTTCAGCAAAAAGGAATGGACTATTGAGATGGTAATCAATTTGGATGGATCACAACTGCATTATATCATGTTGAAAACAAAGAATCTAAATCCAAAAATTTATATACTCTGTGATTCTACGGACAAATTATAAGGACAAATAGAGGGTTTGACTACCGATGTCACCACTACAAGGTTTGGGGAGTAAGAAACACTTCTTTATCTTGGTGATAATATACACTCTATACTTTAGTCAAAAATAAAAATGTACACAAAAGAAAGGTGAATTTTACTGTCCATAAATTTTAAATTATATTAAAAGTAATATAAGATATTCTTTAAAAAGTCTAAATCTATCCTTTAACAAATTCAACAAAAATTCTGACTTCATTTTAATGTAATTCTTGATTTTCTTTTTAAATGTAATTTGTCTCAATTATCATTTATGTGATTTCTCAAAGAAAATGACTCATTCACTTTGAAATCTAGATGCTTTAAAGATACTATTTTGAAACAAATCCTTTAAATGCGACCAATTTAAGTATCCTATATGTTCTGTGATATTTTTGTCTATTTACCTATTCAGGTTTCCATTTTGGGGAATTTGAATCAATTGAAGTACTGAAATATATTCCATTCTAAATGAAAGTTTGAATAAGTAACTAAGTCATAGATTTTGAAGAACCTCCAAGGAAAGTAACTTGTTTAATTGCCTGCTCTTAATGATCTCTAGAATCAACTCCATCTTCTGTTAATGGGTTTCATATTAATATTTCATTTCTATAACAACTTAAAATTATAGCCCTTGTTGTCCAAATGCCAATAAAGTGCTTCCTGCCTTTAAATTGAGACCAGCCCACCAAATAGCTTATGCAGGGTGGGGGAAGGACAGAGGAAGGAAGGCTTTTATTCAGTGTTATGAACCCAACCCATTTCTCTGACAAGCAGATTGTTCTCCGAATTTATATAATTGAATAAATATTAGAAGCAACAGATGGACATTTTTGTGGGCAAACCCCACACAGAGTTAAGGATAATGTATCCGTCTGCTTCCTTGAATTTTTCTGTCTTTATCTTTCTCATGTATTGCTTCAGTGACTTTCCCAAATTTATAGTTGCCAGTTCTCTTGTTTGTCTGAATTTCAAGCGTATTTGACCCCCCAAAGACCATGGTTTATGAAGCATGACGTCCCACAGGCTTATTTCCAGCTACCAGCTGAGCCTAATTTCAAATTTTAATAAATTATTATCATTACTATTACTACTACTACTATTACTACTAATACTATTACTACTACTACTACTGATATCTTTACTAAAATCAGAAGATTTAAGACTAATAATTTTTTAAAAAGAAAAAAGAAAAGCATTGCTGAGTCTTTTTGCAAGAACACATCTAACTCTTATTATTCTCCTCTCCTTGTTGAATTATATCCTGTGATTCAAATTCAGGTATAAGTTTTTGTACTGGTCTAGTTCCATTTTGAATGGCCTTATAATGGTGGGATAAAAGTACCCTAACAGTCTGAAATGATACAGATATTTGCAGGTGTAATTAGCTGAAAATGCATGCAAATGTTACCACATGGCCTGTAAATAGATTAAAGGTGTTTATTTTCAAGAGGAGGTTGTTGTCTTCAAACACAATGGGCAAGCTCCAGGCAGTGAATTGGGAGGAAGCTGGATTTATGCACAATTGCACACGTTGATTCAGAAACAATATGTGAGGTTGAGTTGGCACAGTATTCTGAAAATAACAAACTCTTTTTCAAAGTTTATCTGGAGAAATGTAGTCAACTTCTGGTATATATTGACCAAACTATTTCCTGGGAATTTTACTTTGAACCACAAGGGTGAAGATTATTAAGCAATAAAAAGCTTGAAAATATTGCTCAGGTATTTCAGTGGAAACATTCTGGAAAGATTTCAAAACAAAAGGAATACTACTTGTATCATAAACAAAAAATTAAGTCAGCATGAACAAATGCAATGTCTAAAAACTTTTGAGACTATTGAGGAAATTTGATCACCAACTGGATATTTGATGATGTAAGAAATTAACATTAAATTTTCAGATGTAATAATGTTACTATGGTTATGTTTTGCAGAACATCTTATCATTAGAAACAAGCATTGATTACAGTTGCTATGATGTCTATAATATGCTTCAAAATAATCTAGGGGGTTAGAATGAGAAAGTGGGTGCTTAAGATGAAGCAAAATTGTGCCTGAATTGCTGCTGAAGTTATGTGAGCCAGGAGGAGTCATAATAGAAGGTACAAAAATATTCATTTTGTACACCTGAGTATTTTTTAAATTTTCCACAATAACAAGTTAAGTAAATCAATATGCTTTAATAAAGGAACCCTAAAGTAGGCCTTATGTATTTTTAAAAATGTATATGAGGGTTAATAAAACAGACTCAGCATTGGATCTGGACAGTCAAGTAGGTGTCACTTATTGCCAAAGGAATTTCTGTTTCCCTTTTGTTATGTTTTGGGAAGGGGGATATTTAATTATTTAATAATTTTAAAGTTTACATGCTGGTTCTGTCTCCATTTCTGTTTCCTCTTTCTTCATACTCTCCTAGCCCCATGTTTTACCCAACATGTTTTAGTTGTTCTCAGTGAAAAAGTCAGTCCAAGGATCTGCTTTGTCACCACTAGACTCAGAAATTTTCCTGGGCTGTCCTGGATTTACAGATCACTTGCCTGATAATGTTAATCAAAGTAGACTTGGGTATTATGGCACACGGACATAAAGAAATAGAAAACTATAAAACTTCAGGAAGGGAAACATTCTCCTTACCCCAACTTCAAATGTCATAAAAAATACAAATAGCAGTCTAAGGCCAGTACTTTTGATGTCGCATTTCCACAAAGAGCTCAGACAGAGAGTTAAATGCTCATCTTTTCAATCTCCTTTACTAAAGGAAACATTCTAAATTCCTTTGTTTTCTTTTACTGTGCTGCAGAGAAATGGCCCAATTCAATGTCCTTAAAAGAATATAAATTCAGAGTAAATGACGTTTGATTCAAATCCTGCCTGCCATTTACTAATCTGAAACTTTGAATCAATGATTAAACGTCTCTGGATACTAGTTCCTCAAAAAGAAAATGGGGAAAGTAAGCCCTTCTTTATTGTCTTGAAGATTAATTAAGTGAAATAAAGTAAAACACAAATCTAGCACTCTTCCTAAAACATTATAAGACTACACTAAATATTTTTTTTTATTTTATACACACAAGCTGGGGTACAGGCCAGAGGTGTGGGGCAGCGAGAGGGTTCACCAGAGACAGAGCGGGTAGCAGAACAGGCAGATCAGAAATACACTGCTGAGGGGAGCAGCGGGCGAGGCAGGAGAGGTCTGCCACACCATGTGGGATTCTCCCTGGCCGGGCGTCGAACTTGCATCGCCGCTGCCAACAGCTCCACAGCGCAGTGCTTAACCGCTGCACCACCGGGGAGGCCCTGACTACACTAAATATTAATGCATCTCCACCTTTATACCATTCTTAATTACTTCCATCATAGAACAAGATTTTTAAAAACGGGATTAAGTGTTGTATCTCCTGAATTCTGGAAGATAAACTGGAAATCTAACTGCCTTCTTGCTTCCTTCTTCCTCCCTAAATGAGAGTCTGGAGAATTTCACCTTCACTCCCTGCTTACAACACAAATAAAAGAGAATTCCAGCATCCTGAAGCATCAACCTGTAAAGGGATTGAGAAGAAGAACGAGTATTGATTCAGAGTAACAGGTAGATGTGTGATTTAGTCACTATGTCTGAGACTTACTCAACTCATTATAAAACAGGTATAATCATGTTCTTTCTGAGTACTCAGATGTGCTGCTATAACAAATTACTTATTAAATTAACTCAGTATAGAAAAATTATATAAACATAGAGCATACAGTTTTAATTTAAATTGAGGGTCATAAACCATAAAATGTATAGAAGAAAATATAAGCAAAACTCTACATGACATACATCTCAGCAAAATCTTGAAAGACACATCCCTCAAAGCAAAGGAAGTGAAAGACAATATGAACATATGGGATTATATCAAAATAAAAGGCTTCTGTACAGCAAAAGAGACATTAACCAAAACTAACAGATACCCTACCAACTGGGAAAAGATCTTTGCACACAATACATCTGATAAAGGACTGATAACAAAAATTTACAAGGAACTCACACAACTCAAGAAAAACAAAGCCAATAACCCAATCAAAAAATGGGCAGAAGAGCTCAAAAGGCACTTCTCCAAAGAAGAAAAGCAAATGGCCAATAGATACATGAAAAAATGCTCAACATCACTTATAATCAAGGAAATGCAAATCAAAACCACTATGAGATACCACCTCACACCTGTGAAGATGGCACACATTAAAAATACAGGCAACAACAAATGCTGGAAAGGATGTGGAGAAAAAGGAACTCTTCTACTCTGCTGGTGGGAATGCAAACTGGTCCAACCACTATGGAAAGCTGTATGGCGATTCCTCAGACTGCTAAACATGGAGCTTCCATACGACCCAGCAATCCCACTTTTGGGAATTTACCCAAAGGATACAAAAACACTAATCCGAAAGGATACATGCACCCGTATGTTCATTGCGGCACTTTCACAATAGCAAAGGTATGGAAGCAACCCAGATGTCCAAAAATAGATGATTGGATCCAGAAGATGTGGTACATATACACAATGGAGTACTATTCAGCATGGAAAGAAGATAAACACATGCAATTTGCAGCGACATGGATGGAATTAGAGGGGATCATACTCAGTGAAATAAGCCAGAAAGAAAGAGAAAAATATCGAA